>CACRXK020001094.1:0-55411 GCA_902702795.2 Paramuricea clavata | reverse complement strand
CTACATCCTCCGCGAGACCTGTCCTGTCAGGAGTTCCACAGGGTTCAATATTAGGTCCCATACTGTTTCTGTTGTACGCGAACGACCTGCCGGATGCAGTAGAGCACTCCAAGGTCGCCTCCTTCGCCGATGACACGAAACTATTTAAGAAAGTTGATTCTACTTCCGATGCCATCTCCTTACAAAGTGACCTGAGTAGTTTGGAGAACTGGTCAACATCTTCTGGCCTTGTCTTCAACCAAGACAAATGCAAATGTCAGCGTGTAACAAGGAAAAAGAATCCTATCAAATATGAATATAATATCAATAACAAGTCCCTGGTGGTCACCGAAAAAGAGAAAGATTTAGGTATATGGATTACGGACACGTTAAACTGGTCATACCATACCCTCGATCGCTGTGCGAAGGCAAACAAAATGCTTGGTTTCCTGCATAGGGCTGCAACGGAAATTACAAATGTTAAGATACGCCGCACACTGTACCTATCAATTGTTCGCTCAACGCTAAGTTACGCCACTCAAGTCTGGTCACCACAATCGATCGACTTAATTACGAGGACAGAACGCATCCAACGACGAGCTACAAAGTTCATTTTGAAATTACCATACGTGTGTGGAGAAACGTACAAAGAGAGACTGATCTCCTTAGACTTACTACCAATCACCTACTGGCACGAGTACCTTGACATCATGTTTTTCTTTAAAGCTGTAAACAACATTATAACTGTCTCGAACGAAATCCTTCCGCAGCCAATTATTCCATCAAGACTCACTAGAACCTCGGTTGACACCAACCTGCTCTCCTTCCGTCCTCGCAAATGCAAGACGCTGACATACCAACGCTCTTTCTTCATCAGAGTAATAAGAACTTACAACTCTCTGCCAGAAAATCTAAGGCAAAAAGATCTCTCACTGGTACGATTTAGAACATTGTTGCTGGACTACTACCACAACGCTGCCAAGACATCTTATGATGTAGACGATGCCAGAACGTGGAGAACAGTCTGCTTAAAATGCAACACATCACGAAAACTCGTGCAACCATTAACGTGTTGCTATTAGTACATGTATACTATCAATTATGAGTTTCAATTTATATATTAGTTGTGTGTTTTCTGTATCCAAGGGCCCACAGTAATTGGTTTTAAGCTGTTGTGGTGACCCCGCCTTTTTGTTGTTGTCACCTTTTTGTCCAACCTTGAAACGTGGAGGCTGGGCGTATTTGCTGCGTTTCGATATGTTTTGTCTAGGTCTATGCCAAGTCATGTTGGGCTCATAAAAATCAAGCTATTCTAAAATGAATATAATTGTAAAATTAAACCGTCCTAGGTTAGCGGTCAAGGGTGTATGTTTTTGTTTTACTATCGTTCGAAAAATAGACAGGGGCGCTGAAGTTTGCTCGTTTTCGGGTTGGACAGAAATGGTTGTGTGTACGTGTTGTTTGATTGTGTAATTATAGGCGAAGCTAAATAAATAAAAAAAATAAATAAATAAGTATAGGTAATAGCATGGTTTCGAGTGCAATTTGGATATAACATGCACGAGTGAGTTTTCAAAGACCTCAAAATAGCACGAGTCCAAAGGACGAGTACTATTTCAGGTCTTTGAAGAACTCACGAGTGCATGTTTATCCAAATTTCACGAGAAACCATGCTATTACTTATTAATAATTTACATAAAAATGTTCGAGACAATTGTAGTTTTAACTTACGCGTTTATAGTGAACATTCCACTGGCAAAGTTTTCCTGGCTTTGTTTAATATCACATTATACAACGCTAGCAGCTTGAAAATTTCACTCAACTATGTAATTTTTGTTAGTCTTGTTTAGGGTAAATGCTTTTCCATTTAAAAATAAAGATAAAAGCCATATTTTCCACGCGAAGGTGATTTAATCATCACATTTTTTTTTCACCAATCAGATCAGTTTGTTACAGATTTTTGCACTGTAATTACAGAAAATTGCACTGTGATTACAAAAAATTGCACTGTGATTACAAAAAATTGCACTGTGATTACAGAAAATTGCACTACTGTTTGGGATTAACTGTACTGAAATCAACCAATCACAGTCGAGTAATATCTTTATGTATATTATTAGCAGTGTTAAATTTCGTCTGACTCGACATAATTAACAATTATTCGCCGAAGGCGAGGTGATTATCGGTGAATAAAAACCGAGACGAAGTCGAGGTTTTTATTCACGATAATCACCGAGCCTGAGGTGAATAATTGTTTTAGTATAATTTTATAGGTGTTTTTCACATTCACTTGATCACAAAGTATAGGATATTTTCTTTTGCATTTTAGCCGGCGAGCAGTAATTTCACGATTTCGTAGTTTGTATAAATGGTCTCGCATTCTGGCATTTTTCATGTATTTGGGCTAAGCCCCCCCCCCACTTTTACTTCTGGGGCAGCTAAAGCCCCCATAGCCCCCACTGTTCCGCCCCAACTGTAGTCGACGAGTATTTGTGCTCAAGCTAGTCTGCGTTCCACACTTCCAAGTGATTGTTGCCCTTCACGTGGAGGTAAAGTGTGTCCTTGTAAAAAATCCTTATTTATGCATGGCAAGCGAACTGTAAAAAATAGTCTATGCATGGCAGAAACTCCCTGCCCCTCCCCTTTTCTGATAGTCCCTTTATAATGAGTTCTGGCTATATGTTTCATCGAATTTTGTAACCACTTTTGTTCTATTGACTACGGTTAATTAGCTTGCTTAACAAGTCCTTATGACACTTAAATAATATTCCAAATTCAAGTTAAAGATTGGTAGTTGTCCTCCACATCTCTGGTTTTGCTCAACTGCGTGTAAGTAGAGTCATCGTCATTTGTAGCGTCATTACATACGGCGGCATTCACTCTCAACGACTGATAGTTATCTTCTGTGTTCATTTTTGAAAGATCAAGCTCCTGGTAAGTTGTATCAGCTTCAGTTGTCTTTGTTTCAGGGTTTCGTTCAGGCTTCCTGTTTCTAAACCAACGACTACGCGAATACGAGACAATGTAGGAAAAGAAAATTCCAAGAATAAATCCAGACACCAACGACAGAACAATATGCCATACTACAACAGTTCCAGAACTTTCACAATCCACTTTGGAACTTGTAACCTCTCCTGAAGGAACATTTGGAGAATTGATGAGTTAGAAAATTAGCTAAACCCAATGACATTTAATAATGCAATTCCTGAAAGGAAAACTAGTATTAGGCCAATGAATAAAACTGATTTTCAGATATTTTCACCTTAAAATCTCACGACAATTATAGTCTTCATTGGAGGGAATGAGTATATACGCGATCTAGTTTTATATGATGATGGTGAATACTGTGAAAAGGTTTTTTTTTTCGGTCTTTTTCAGGAAAAATTAACTAAATTAACGGAAGTAGCCTGTGAATTTGGCTGGCTGCTTCACGTGTAAAATAAGTTAAGATAAATGGCCCTGTCGTATACTTCGTATTACCTGATCCATTATCGTACTTGCTTGTATTTGGTATTGTTGGTAGCTGTGTTGGTTGTCCTCTCTCTAATTCACGAATTGCAAATAAAATTATATAATGAAACGAAATTTTCTTTAAGAAGTCCTATATGCGAAAGAAAGTTGTACATTGTTTGGTAAACAAAAGATTACTAAAGATTAAGTATCAACTTGCAAACATAACTCAATAACACTGTATACGGTACCTCCTTCCTTTAAATACATACATAATTTGCTGAAATAATTTGCTGAAACTATATTAAATACTCATTCCAACAATCAAAATTCAAGATACTACATATGCAATTATTGTAACTAAAGTCATTAGAAATAAATATGTATATGCATTCATTACATCGGGTTGTATTATTGACTAGCCGTCTCAGTAATAGAACATAATATAGTTGTAGATAGAATTTTTCTCAGTACTATAATAATTATATCATGGTTATGTCTATATATAATAATAGAATTATGCCCCAATTCAAGCCAAAATTTAAGTATTTGCTCATCCCCTGTATACCAATTATATTTTTCCTTTCCCTGTTTCCTATACGTGTGTTTCGTCCGGTTGCGTCTTAGAATCTTATCTTACCTTCAACCTTTAGAAAATCAGAAGCCAAATTATATCCACGTTCATTCATTGCAATGCATGCATACACTCCAACATTGAATTAAAATCTTACCTGTGACCTTTAGAACTTCAGAAGCCGTATCATTTCCACGTTCATTCCCTGCATTGCATTCATACACTCCAGCATCAGTCCACGCCACGTCGTTATCGGTATACGTCTTGGCATTAATTAGATGACTACCATTATGGGATATGGTATAACTTGGTTCAGGAAAACCACGAGAGTTACACGTTATGGTGAATGATCGACCCAATATGGCTGGGTTTGGTTTCAACTCAATGGATGTGTCTTTTGGTCCAACTGTGAAGGAACAAAACAGCGTTACTTGCTAGTTCGTTTATGAATCAGTAATACAAGTATTAATTATTAACATGTGTTTGAAGAAAAGTTAAATTGCTCCACCGTTTATTCTTCTATAAGTATCTGAACACATGACCATATGAAACAAAACATATTGGAAATTTTCGGATTTTTAGCATCTCATCGCACAAAAAAAGAGTGGTAAAACTAAAATCTAAAGGTTTACGCCGTAACTTCTTTTTGTCAGATCCTAAATATAGTCATCACTCATAGGCCATGCACAATACTCAAAATTTGAATCATTAACTACATCTGTCATCATTGCACAGCCAATTAGAGGGTCACACTCATGCTCACACTGCATCCATGTAAATCCATGTATTTATTTGAGTAAGGAGGGATTTGAATTTAAATTCATACGCACGTTCTTTGAATATAGAGTTGGAACTATTTAACTTAAATATCAATCATACTTACATTTAACATCTACTCTGATTGATTTTTCATCCCTGTGCATTGTACTTGGGTAGCTTTCGGTCACACACTTGTAAGTTCCTCTATCTGTTTCATCAACGTTCATCAGAGTTAATATTTGCTTTTCCGTCCCTGTTCCGGCAATCTTCTTGCCATCTTTGTACCAAGTTACACTGGCTGAAGGGTTGCCACCTAGTCCTTGACATTCACATGTGAAGTCATCACATTCATTGAATATGACGGAACTGTAACAAGTCAATGTCACAGTTGGCTTTTCTGAAATGTAATAAAATAATGTGTAGTAAGACGGTACGAAAAAAAAAGCACATTGTCATTATATGTATATAAGCTATAGCCTCAAATAAAAATATATATTTCATTTTGTTAAAGATATTAAATAACATTAATAAAAATAGTAAAAATATTTCATATGAATTTGCATTCACCACTGGCACGGAGTTTTATATGCCAATTATTTATACTTAATTTCGCGATTTTTTCGAGGCAATATTTCGGGAGACTTTACTTTCGCGATTTTGCATGACAGGCGAAAATAGAAAAAGGGCATTAAATTTCACCAAAGCTTTCTGGACAACATTTTATTTTCTGTAAAATTCTAAACTTTCCAAACAAGTTAAAACATAAGAATAAGTTATAACATAAGAATAAATTATAGCATATAATATAATATAGAATTGATAATTGACAGTGACATGCACAGATGAAGATTAACAGATGTTTTTACTCATCTTTAATTATTGCTGGTAACAAGACATGATGCAAACTATAGCTTAATATTAAGACCATTATTAAGTAACTTTTCTTGACTAGGGTATGGGTATTCAGTAATTTCGCGCGTGTAAATTTCGCGAGGTTTTTTATTCGCGCGACTTTAATTTCACGATTTTTCTACAATCGCGAAATTAAAGTCCGAAGCAGGACCGATAAACATTTTTTAAACTGTTGAATCTACGTTTCGACAATATTTTAATCTTTAACATATATTATGTGAGTTAGTAAATGTGAGAATGCCTAATAAAATTGTTAGTTCGCAGTTAGTTTTTTGAACAAATTAATGAATTCCAAGGTGCAGCTCTACAATTAACAGTTATCCCTGAATCTTGGTAATTCAGTTCCATTATATATTATATTAAACTGAAAAGGGAACAAACCTCGTAAGTTTAACAATTCAATAGCTTTAATAACATTTGCTCTAAGGCGCTCAGTTTACAACCTCGTACCCAGGGTCTTTCCTCTTGGCGAGGGGAGAAAAGACCCTGGTAGACACTGGTCACGTGATCTGCTAAAATCTAGCAGATTTTTAATTAGCAATCCAAGATGAGGCCAAAAAGTATTTGATATTTGGATAATTTTGATAGTTTAATTTATAATTTGCTTTTTTGTATGATTGTCGTAAAGAAATCCAAGATAGCTAAAAGACCCTGGGTACGAGGTTGCCGCTTTTACACTATGCAGTTGTCTCAATTGTTGCGACACAAGTTGTACGCAAAATTACAAGTTAACATGCCTTGCAATAATCAAGTTTTGCAACGTTTCTGTTGCAACAAGCATTCTACGAAGTATTTAATAAGTTCTACTCTTGGCGTTCTATATTTAAATTCGGAATGCTGCGCAACACTAGACTTGGGTCAAGTCCGTCCCTCTAGAGTCCGAATCGCGAAGCAACCCTCGGACTCTTGAGAGACGGACTTAATCCAAGTCTACGCAAATCGCAACACTTAGGCTACACAAACCTTGGATCATCGGAGACGGAGTCACTGAATATCACTAAAGTTCCATGATAATATGTGATATACTTTAGCCGCATGTATTAAGTCTACATGTGCATTTCCTCTGGTAGTTTAAAAGTGGTGGCCAATATTTCATGCCCTTTTTGTCTTATTAACTTACACTAAATAATCATTAACATGCACAATTGTTTACAAAAAAATCCACTTTGTCTATGGTCTATGTAATTGTGTACCGGTGGTACTTGAAACGGTAGTTTTTGAGAGCTGGGTGGAAGAATCTGCTTTTATGGCGTAATTGGTGTGCATGCTGCTGGACAGAACACTGTGATTGAAAAAAACCCTGTTAAATCCGGAAATTAAGCTGTGTTTAGTCAAGTCGATTGTACAACACAACATTGCAAATTTTCTCAATAAATTGAAACAACGAGAAATTGTCAATGTCGTCTCGGCGACTTGGTCATGCCAGACATGCTCATACAACTCCAAAACTGATGAAAATATTGCAGCAAACTTGAAGTTTTACTTTACTATAAAACTTACTTGCAATAAAAACAACAACTTCAGATGTTTGAGGCTGGGCAGACTTTTTGTCTAGAAGGCTGAAGGTATACATTCCATTATAACTTTGATCAACATTCTTTAAAATCAGTGTTGCTGGCTTGTCTATTTCAAACCTAGGTATTAAGCTGAAGTCTTGTTGTCCGGGGTCCCCATCTTCAAGTACTCTTGCAAGTCGTCCTGTTCGTGAACCGTCACTACTGTTGAAAAACCAAAACCGAAGATCCACTTGAGATATATCACCAACATATGACCAATCTATTTTTACGGTTGATCCAGGAAAAAATATCAATCTGGTCCCATTAGATGGTGGTTGAACTTGTCCTAAACAACACGAAAACATTTTTTTTGAAGGCTGCACTTGTGTAATCAAATAGATTCTGTTTGGGACCTTGGGTCAATCATTGTTCTCACAACTCATTTCTTTTAGGGTCACAGAATATGTGATCAGTAAATCGTGAGAGGGGTTGTCAGCTCAAAGGTCACAAAGATGTAAAACCGGGCAAAAAGCATTACGTATATGTGACCAATTTATTTTCTCTTATACAGATATTCTTGCATGCCTGTATAGCATTAAATCTAACCAAACACCAACCTGTTTCACATGGTCTTACCTCCGCCACGCCCCCTAAACACGCAGGGGGGGGGGCGGGGGCGGAGGTGAGACACTGGGAACGAGATTGACCAAACACAAGAAGTCGTATAGGCGTACACCGGTACTACCTACGGAAGTTTCAGAGGAAAAAAGTTAGAGGGGCGGCTGAAAATTTTCCGGACGTTCCCGAAATTGCCCGAACCAAAAACAAATTGTGAAAAACGTTGCATATTTCTATCTATTTCCACCAATTTAATGCGTGCCGCTCTTCCCTTTAATAATTTTGAAGTACAATTGCTAACTTTTTACATGCAATCTGTCCGACGTCTGTACAGACTGCCCGATGAAAAAATATTGCAGCCTACGCAAGCAGCTCAAATCACGAGTGAACGAAGATATTAAAACGAAAGAATATGACATTTATAAAAACTGAGAATATAAATTACAAAGTTCCGACTCCTATACCTTCACAATGAAACAACAGACAAGCGAGACCAAATAAAATGAGAAAACCAGTGCCGGTAATCATCTTATTCAGATAGTTAAACCTACATTAAAAAAAATACATTTATGGTATAAACCAATCGTGTTCACCAATCATCATTTTGTCCCGGGGCCCATGGTTGGCTCTCGCCGGCCTTGAACAAACTTCAACTGGAAGTTATACCAGAACTAAATAATTTCCGGACGAATGCTCTTCTTATTATTCAGAGGCTGACTATATAAGGGGCTACTCGTTTAGTAGTTAAATTGGACTCACAACAAGACAACAAACAGTTCCGGACAGAATTTGTGTATTTTCTCATTTCTGTGCAAAAAATATTTCCTGAAACATATATATAAGCAAGTGAAATGAACTGGTTATCAGTGAAGTCAATCCAGTACCTTCGGGAAATTCTTGGTGGCGGCTATATATATAAACGGCACGGAATTGCTGCCGAAAATTAAATTATCGACGGCAATATTTCTTCAATGGTTATGTACTATTTAAAACACGAGTAGGAGTGTTTTATCAGATATAAAACGCGAGGCGCAGCCGAGCGTTTTATATCTGATAAAACACGACAACGAGTGTTTTGAATAGCTTAAAATACGACTACAAAAGAATACTAATTAGGATGAACATTATATAATCATGCTATTAGGATGAATATTTATATAATGCCACATGTGTTTTATCAGATATAAAGTCACTCCACGTGACATATTATGGCTAACATGATTTGCCACAAGGTTTATGAATTATTAATGAGTATTTTAATTACTTTTCAAAAACTCATTAATAATTCATGAACCAATTATCCAATCTTGAGTAAGAAATTAGTCACGTGCATACGTCTTTATACCAGCTAAAGAACACTTTAACAAAAGACCATTGTTATGCAAACTATATAAAGGTTTTTATATAAAGATTTTTATATAAAGATTTTTATATAAAGATTTTTATATAAAGATTTTTATATAAAGATTTGACTTATTATGCATACGTTTTTGAAGCCATATAACAAACTCACAGGTCGAGTTTCAACACTCCTGCTCGTTTTTTAAATAGTACATATATAGCTGTAAGGAATCTAAATTTACGTTAAGTTATAAGTTAAGTTTTTTATTACGTTTAAGGCGGCACTCGGCAGCACTGTCCAACATTGGGGGTCCCATTTTAAGGCAGCAAACATGCTACATGCAATTGAGCTGTGGGACGGCACAAAGAGAGACTTGAAGGAAGTCTATATAAACATTACCCCCCTCTGCAGGGAACTTGGTTGGCCCGCAAAAATAGCAGAAATATGCAATAGTTATAATGATGTGGGTAGCACAGGGATCATGAGGAATAACGGTGCAGTAACAAACAGGACCCAGACGTTTCCATGGCAGAGCCACCCGAATACTAGTGAAAGCCGTTGAATGATATGGTTATACAACTGTTAATTAAACGTGAATAATAGAGCTGCGACAATGACTTTACACCCACAAAAGCCTAGATATACCTAGATATATAGGCTATATTCGACACGATAAATAATATGTTCAGGCTTTTTTAGAAACTGCCTAATGCTTAAAATATACATCCTCTGCGGTATAGTTTAGGCAATAGAATAAACCGTAATTCAGCTTAGCTGTTATATGCCACTGGCACACCTCTATACTTAATTATCTTCACTATGATCTCAAATTCACAAATTGAGTGGTACTAAAAAAGCAAATCACAACTGTGACAGCAATTGGATATGTCATATGTGATCTTAATTAGCATGGCATTTCGCCAACTTCAAATTTCTATTAAAATACTGATTTATTTATCTGACTATTCGGACTTTGTCACTGAGATATCACAAATTGGACATCCAGTAAAGTCCTCATAGTCGGATTTAATATATTGCATGCGTCTAAGATTGTGGCATCAAGGCCGGCGAGAGCCAACCACGGGCCCCGAGACAAAATGACGATTTGTGAACGCGGGCCCTAGCTGTCCCTCTGCAAATTGCCGATGATAAACAATATACGAACATTTCACCGAGATTTCCGTGCCCCTCAGAGCACTCCGGGCCCCGGGTATTTTGCCCCCCTCCCTGCCACCCCCCCCCCTCTCACCGGCCTTGGTATTCATGCTAAGCAATAACTTACGAATTGTTTAGTTTATCGAGGTAGTTTTTACTTGTATGTTTATTAGTCTAGGACCTGCATAGATGTTTGTATGCATTTCATTTAGCACAGGTAATCTCAACTGTTTTAGGGTAAAATGAGCATGGCGGTCAACATGGCATATGTGCCAAAACCTGAATCCGGGGCGAAAGTCCTGAAAATGACCCCGCCCTGAAACGGCAGTGCCGACATAGCTCTAACTTCTGAAAAGCAAAAGCGACAGCCTTTCTGAAGTGCTTATAGTGTTTAGAAGGGTTGCTTTTAGGGGTGGTCATTGGAAGGAAAAATTTGTCTGAGTATAATATTTTACCAGAAAATGACTATGCACCACCTCAGGTAAATTGCTGATTATGCACAAAATAACTAATATGCCTGGCAGAAATTTAATGTTCTTATTTCCTAAAAAAAATTATCATGGCATGAAAAACTATGCTTAATTTAATATAATTATTGTAGTTTTCATAAGGATTGTCATTGTTTTCCTTAAATATAATACATTTTAATTCACTCACCCCCCACGAAAACACCATTTCAGCCATTCTTTGCTGTCTCGTCTGCTTTTTATCGCCGAGTCTCGCAGGTGTCATCCAGTTGTTGTACTTTTACATAATGATAGATGGCTAAAGACGATTTCGACGAAGTTTAATGAAGTTTTGAAACAGTGCAGTATATTTTATCTTCGATATTGTGTCCTTCGATATTTCGTCAAATTGCCGCCATGTTAATGTCTCGCCGCTTCTCTGCCCGATAAATGCCACTTCTTCGTCTTCCTATGTGTTTAGACTACAGTATCCAAGAGTACTTCATTGTAGAATAGTCCCAATCGAAAGAATGAAAACATTAGTTGGGTTTTCATGCCAAAACCCTCCAGGTAATAATTTAGGTTCAAAATAAAATACAAAGCATTTGAAAGTCACACGCAATCTTCGCGAAAACTTCTCGTGGACACATGACAGGGGGGGTGAATATTTTCACGAAACGTTTGTTCGCCACCACAGCAACCTAAAATATATATATTTATTGTATTTTTATGAATTATGATAAAAACAATAAATACTCGTCATAATTCATAAAAATACAATAAATACAATATATTTTAGGTTGCTGTGGTGGCGAACAAACGTTTCGTGAAAATATTCACCCCCCCTGTCATGTGTCCACGAGAAGTTTTCGCGAAGATTGCGCGTGACTTTCAAATGCTTTGTATTTTATTTTGAACCTAAATTATTACCTGGAGGGTTTTGGCATGAAAACCCAACTAATGTTTTCATTCTTTCGATTGGGACTATTCTACAATGAAGTACTCTTGGATACTGTAGTCTAAACACATAGGAAGACGAAGAAGTGGCATTTATCGGGCAGAAAAGCGGCGAGCCATTAACATGGCGGCAATTTGACGAAATATCGAAGGACACAATATCGAAGATAAAATATTCTGCACTGTTTCAAAACTTCATTAAACTTCGTCGAAATCGTCTTTAGCCATCTATCATTATGTAAAAGTACAACAACTGGATGACACCTGCGAGACTCGGCGATAAAAAGCAGACGAGACAGCAAAGAATGGCTGAAATGGTGTTTTCGTGGGGGGTGAGTGAATTAAAATGTATTATATTTAAAGAAAACAATGACAATCCTTATGAAAACTACAATAATTATATTAAATTAAGCATAGTTTTTCATGCCATGATAATTTTTTTTAGGAAATAAGAACATTAAATTTCTGCCAGGCATATTAGTTATTTTGTGCATAATCAGCAATTTACCTGAGGTGGTGCATAGTCATTTTCTGGTAAAATATTATACTCAGACAAATTTTTCCTTCCAATGACCACCCCTAAAAGCAACCCTTCTAAACACTATAAGCACATCAGAAAAGCTGTTGCTTTTGCTTTTCAGAAGTTAGAGCTATGTCGGCACTGCCGTTTCAGGGCGGGGTCATTTTCAGGACTTTCGCCCCGGATTCAGGTTTTGGCACATATGCCATGTTGACCGCCATGGTCATTTTACCCTAAAACAGTTGAGATTACCTGTGCTAAATGAAATGCATACAAACATCTATACAGGTCCTAGACTACCAGAGGTTCTCTTCGCCTTGCGTAAAATAAATACGAGCGGGAATAAGGCGAAAGATACAGAACCTCTGGCAACCAGGGTAAACTTGAATTTGGTCGGACAAAAACCAACACCACTAAATTTGGTCGGACCGATATATACGTCACAAGATATATATAAGTCATGAGACCGAAGTATGTATAGCCATTCCGGTAGAATGCCTTGTAAATTTTATTGCAAAATGCAAATTGAATTACTTTTGCTCGGTAATACAACGTATTGTCTTCTGATCTGACGTTATCGCCGCAGATAATACCGCTCCGTATTAAGGAAGTAAATCAGGATGCGATAATTCACGCACTTACGTTGTTTTCAGCCACGTACCACGTAGTTACGCGGAACTTTTGCTACATGACCTTTCCAAGCCCAAGCCAAGGTATTCAAAACTGTAATTCTGTTGGTATATCATGTGTCTGAGATGTCTTGGCATGAAACATGATTGGACTGATGGCCGACTGCAGTATAATTTTTTGTTAGGATTTTGTTGTCGAGGAGTGCATGACACAGCCGTTTACGAGTGTAATGTACAGGTGGTTTTGGTTTGATAGCGTCGGCAGACAACCCAAACTTCGGCCTTGCCATTATAAACGTTTTTCAACCACCCAAACATGGATAGCGCCCGGAGGTAAAATTCGCTGAATTTTCCAAATCCCAAAGCAATGTGGACTGTTATTTTCGAAGTCCATGCACTTGAAAGATTAAAGCCTAAAGGCTATTTTCCGCTTATAAAATTCTGTGAATTAACTGAATGACTTGGCTGTTGTGTTATTCTATAGGTAACAAAGATTGCCGTCCTATTTTATTCATATTGGATGAATTTGATTTGTTTATTTTTCACAAGAATCAAACATTATTGTACAACTTGTTTGATATATCTCAGTCAGCTCAGAATCCTGTTCTCGTCATTGGTCTTACATGTCGCTTAGTAAGTACATGATTTAATTTGTAGTTTGAGAAACTGTTTGTTTTTAAAACATGGTTCAATTATTCCTGTTACCTTACCCTCCCCGGACAACCCCGGGGATTTTCGGCAATTCCCCACCCCGGGGACAATATTCACAAACCATTACTGCACACAAACACGTTGTAAATCGAAACTTGTACAAATGTCAACCTTCGAATTTACTTACAGGACGCATTTTTCTTGCCACTGGCAACGCAATCTCTGATCTACAGGCATATATTATCAACATTATCAAATACATAAGAACGAAATCAGTGAAGTGCAAGTGGATCTTTATTAATAATCGTGGGTTTGGGGGGGAAACATCTTGCGGCGGGTTCGCTGGCTAGACCCAAAGCCTCTCGCGTGTGAATATTTATATTCCCCACCCCGCACGGGCCACCCCCGGGACCAGACGCTCAATAAAATTTCCCATGAATTGATGAAACATTACAAAAATACCATACTAATAATGAATACACATTACACAGCTACAGTACACTAGCACGATTCATTATTATTAAAAAAAGACGAAACAAGACACTCTGGATGTACTACTATATAGATTATTCTGGAGTACAGTAGGCGTGTAGCGACATTAGAGAGGCCGGTTAAGATTGACGTATACAGCAGACCGCTAACAGCAGACAGCAAACTTCAAATCGCATTTGAAGGTAAGTTTTACAAGTTTTCGAAGGTTTCGACAAGTTTTCAGCTAATTCATGCTTTAATTTTAGCGCAGAAATTGTCCTAACTTCGAACAGTTGACATTTGGGTCTGCCGTAACCATCAATCTGCCATAATGGTCTGCCGTAAACGTCAATCTTAACCTCTGTATTATATTTTATACACTTACTTGAGATTCACATCATGCTGCTCCGAGTGTGTCCACACTGAGAAAGCTGAAAAGTTAGAGATCGAAGGAACTATATATTGAGTTTCGAAATGTCTCCGACTCGAACCGACTTGATCTCGTGTACTGTAGCTCAATTGGTACAACATTGCACTAGCAAACCAAAGGTCGCGGGTTCGATTCCCACAGCTGTTACGCGAACTTTTCAGCTTGCCCGCTGTGGACACACTCAGAGTAGCATAATCCCAAATATAATTTCACCTGCATGAGTACATTAGCTTCCCCCGCAGGCGTTTCACCCGGGGAACCATTCACGGGCTAAAACCCATAAAGATTCCTGCGTACATACTGCATGGTTAGTAATTTAATATTTTAGTTTTACGCTTAATTGTCCCAAGATGAGGTTCAGGAAATGCCAAATTTGTATCTTTATTTCATATGTTGTGCATGCATGTTATCACCCGTATTATATAATACCTTATTAAATTCTAATAATTTAATTGGCTGTTTATGGTCACGTGATATTGAATAGAAAATTCCATTTCCCAAGAGTGCAATGGAACACGTTCCATTGCACTCTCCGCGAGTGCAATGGAATAAAACGTATAGTACAATTGCACTCTTTGTGTTTTCGATAAATCGCATCCCCCAAAATGCTTCTCATACGAATCTATTAGTCTATTTTGCTTTTATATAAAACAAATAATGAATGTTTCTTCGTGCAATGGTAAGAATATTTTCATTCGGTGAAAGATGGAATGTTCCATTCAACTCGGCTGTCGCCTCGTTGAATGGAACATTCCATCTTTCACCTCATGAAAATATTCTTACCATTGCACTCATAAACATTCATTATTTGTATACTATTTCATGGAAAAGATTCCCTTAGCATATGAACTTGACGGTATGATTGTAATTTTTATAGGATGTTGTTGAACATCTCGAAAAGAGAGTGAAATCAAGATTTTCTCATCGACAAATTCATTTTTTCAATGATTTCATGTTTGGGGATTATATTGATATATTTAGGTAATTTTTCTTATTGATTTTTCTTATTACATCACTATTAATTTCAGCACTAGCCTATAAAACATGCATATGCAAGCTTGAAGTCGAATGTTTATAAGTTAGACGTAATTTAATTTAATAAAATAATTTATGTAATTAGAAGAAAGAGTCAAAAATTATCTTCATTTTCACGTTGCTATGTCTGTTGTTTTCGTGTAGGTCAATCGTTGCTGTTCCACCAAGATTCTCGAACAAAATTACAGCAAAAGCCTGGAATAAAACCGTGAAGGTGTTGTATAAATTTTATTTCTGTAATATTGTCCGTATCTTTGGGCTGTTTACATGATCCAGCGTTATCTAGACGGGATGGTAGGCGGGATGATTTTGACGTATTGAAATAAGCGATGAATGGAACTGAACTTCAACAAGATTATGATGATTAACTATCGCATCCCGGGGAGTAGAAGGGGTGCACATCAGAAAGTTATCCCATTCCAGTTTGAGAAATCTGCCCTCCCCCCGACATTTAGATGCTCATTGGATTAACTGACAGTACTGTGAGTGAAACAGGGATTTTGAACTAAATAAGTCCAAAAATCTCAAATTTCCTCGGGCTTCAATCCCCTTATCCCCAACCATGGCTTTCATTATAGGAATATAGCTACTATATTAGTCTAAATTAGAGTAACATTCCTTGTGTTTTCCAGACTTTGTGTGAAGACAGTCATTTCCGAGACATTTTGTATGAAAACTACAGTTACAATAAGAGTATTCGTGGATTGCATGCTCTCATGGTATGGAGTATGGTGCATGCCTTGTACTGTATGGATATCATTACTTATTCTAAATATGCATGAACATCTGGCCCGATAGGAAAGAATGTTAAAGGTTTTTGTACCGGTTCTTCCGGTACTTTTGTTAGCACCGAAAAATTATACGCAAAAGAACTGGTAGTTTCGGTTTTAATTTCCCCTTTAACGCCCGCCAAACGCCCAACTGATTGCAGGTTGAAATGTTTGGAAAATAACACTAGATTGTGCTCTTTGCATGTGCACAATATGCACTGTACAAAGTGCTCAAATAGTTGATATTTTAGTTGTGATAGTTATTGTTGTGCTCTTGCTTTAATTTTTTTAAAAAAGAAATATTTTATGTTCATAAATAAATTCCATTTCTATTGTTCTTTTAAAATATTTAGAGATTTACGGTATACAAACTTACAAAGGCATAAATTCATCTATTTAGTAAAAATGCTCGAAACACACATAAATGAGTTCATACATATATGTACTGTTGTTCTTTTTTGAAAATAACCGAAACCGAACCGAACCGAGGTTTTTCTGTTCCAAAAAAACCGGAACCGAGATAAAATTTTTGGAACCGCACAGCTCTAATGGAAATGTCGAGCGAAGACTATTCATATTTTACACCTAGCCAGAAGGAGTTGCGAAAAATGAAATTATAAACCCTCCTACAGGAGTCGAACATGCATGATGATTGAGTTATAAGTAGTTTCTACTTCAATTTCTATCTCCAATAACCTATCTCATACTATTAAAATTACTTAGGGGCCGATTATATGGAGGTTTTCAGCCCGGCAAACCGGGATGAAATTTCAGCCCGGGGCCCCTATAAATTCAATATAAAATGAATTTTACGACTAAAACTCAGCCCGGGTTCAAATTGCCCATGTAATCGTGATGCCATTTCGATTTCAGCTCGGTTAACCGGGCTGAAATTCATCCCGGGCTGAATACTTTCCATGTAATCGGGCCCTTACTCCATTCTGTCGAGCCCAAGCTTAATTATATATACTTTGAATATCTGACTTATCCTATCAATTTGTATGATCATTTGTAGACAATGCCTGTCTCACTGCTCTCGCGAGATTATCCTTTTTTGTTGACTGACGATTTTGAAGAAGCAAAGAATGATTTGATAATAGATCATAAGTCTGTAATGTTACATGGTAGGTCTTAAGTACATATAGTTGTGGCTGTCTCAAATATACAGCATGTCAAGATGATCGATGTGATAAAAACACTGAAGGAAAATAGTGACATCTACAGTATACTATGAAAATCATATTTGCATCACCAGGTCCACTGCATGTATTTCCATATACTGTATCCTTATAGTGTGGAAATGTCAATTACAGTCATACAATTTCCATGCAATTTCCATAGTAAGGATTTAAAATGACTGCATGTAACTTAATCAGCTATACAATAACGTGTCCGTAGTGCGACTGAGTTGAGTATGGTTTGTTAGATTTTCCCGACAGAAGTGATAATGGCAGTAGTAGAGTGAAATCACACCGCGTATATTCAGCGCAGTTGAACATATTTAGATAAGAGATCATGTTTCGGAGTTATTTGTGTGTAAACTATTTGCTATTTTTTTTATGAATTTTAGGATTATCAGTTCTTGAGCTTTGCCTGCTAATTACGATGAAATATCTTGTTGAAACGTTTGATGATCGTGCATTCAATTTTCAGATGGTGTTTAATGGTAGTGTTGGCCAAATTCTTGTATGGATTGTCCTACAATCATAGTTCTATATTTCTTGAATAATAAACCGACAATGTTGTTAGGTAATCAAAACCATGTCATGTTCTTAAACTATTTTTAGAATATCAGAAGTTTGTCAGGACAAGAGGTCATTCGTTACAATGTTTTGATAAAACAGTCGTATTAAAGGTAATTTATAGCATTTCTTGTTGTATTTGGCAGTATTTACGAACATTCGTAGAAATTAATATCCACTCACCTCAACCATCATGTTGGTGTATGGTTTTCCTAGAACACTGCCTTAGTTCCCTTGGTGATGTACCCCACCCGGTTGACTGTTGTACTGTACCACACTCCATGAGAAGCGTTTGCTCACCACCCCCTCCCCTTACCCACCTCTACCAGACCAAACTGGATCCATCCCTGTAAAGATGAGGAAATTGCACTATATCTCTGACTCTAATACTGTGCTTTTCCAAAACATTTTCCAGGCATTTGAACATTTATTGGCGTTGGAACTTGTAAAAAGCATTGATGGAGGTGCCGCAAATACACCAAAAGAGTATCGACCGTTGAGTCTATTAGTTGAACCATATCAGATTACTGAAGTTGTACGAACATATCCTGAGTGTCCAACAGAGTTAACACAATGGGCAACAACTACAGTGAGCTAAACAGATTTAAGTTAAAAAGGGTGTTCCCGAATAACCACAATTGCCCCGATCGGTCCTCCTTGTCGGACCTTGCTTTTCAACAATAGACAGCAGACAAGGGGAGTAAAGTAAACAACTGGCTGCAGAAATAATGAACCAGACTGTGCGTTAGGCAAACAATATGCAAATTTGAATTGTAAATTTCCCACATGGACCTCAGTAAGCTTTCGTTTGATTGTTATCCATAGTCGAAGTATTCGTAAGTTATGCATGAGCATTCATCAAATTACTGTGGGTTTGGGGTCGGGATACTAAAGTGTATGGATGATGTAGTTAATAGAACACAGGCTAAAGGAGGGATGGAGTAGCCTGCCTCACGGACGTATGGCTCCAACCCTCGCTAACATAAGAACGTCTGCGAGGCAGATTAGGGATGGAGGGATGGAGGGGAGAAAGTAAAAAGGGAAAGTATATAATACATTTTTGAATATATGCTGAATCGTATCAGGAAATCGGTATATATTGATGCCGACTGTCCCTGGTGACAAACGTGTTGGCGCAGAAAGTAAATAATTTTTTGCTTTATGTTTTAAATTATTTCATTACAATATAATTTACTCACAAATTGCCGGCGAAATTAATTTAGCTTTTACGAAATCGGACAGAATTCTAAGTTGTAACTCTAAAAATGATCAATTCATACGCATACGCTCACTGGCTCAGTACACATCTGATTGGTTAATCAGACTTATTTGACGCAACTGATTAGTTAATGGTAGTGGATGCAGGGGCGCAAGAACCGGGGGGGGGGGAAGTTTTCAGAAGGCACAAAAAGTGCCCTTTTGCCTTCGTGAAAAATGTTGTTCAGATTGCATTTTTGACTCATGGATGTTGCAAAGCAACATCTGCGAGTCTTCGTGGTTACTTGAGTGTGGGGCAGTTAAACAACGAGAAATTACCAGCCTGCTTGGCCCAAAAGTGCCCCTCGAAACCGGTGCCCCAACTTTTTATGTTTCCTACGCCCCTGAGTGGATGTCAAATCGGATGTTGCCAAGGTTCA
This sequence comes from Paramuricea clavata, assembly GCA_902702795.2. NCBI lineage: Eukaryota > Metazoa > Cnidaria > Anthozoa > Malacalcyonacea > Plexauridae > Paramuricea > Paramuricea clavata. The sequence continues at coordinate 35,838 of CACRXK020001094.1, read as the reverse complement.
ATCTCGTTTTGGTAGCAGGATTAGAAAATAATGCCTTGTTTTATCAAGGTGCATTAGTTATGATGTAATTATCTGTTGTCATTGGCGTTCAAATGGAGTCTTCTTGAACATATTAATAACGCAATGTATTGCGCTGCATACATGTAAATTGAATATTTATTTCATCATAATTTTACATTATTGCAATCATCGATGTTTTGCTAATTTTAGAAGTGGAGGGAACGCTCTTAAAAATCAAATGGGCATGGTCACTCGATTGGGCGTGGCCAATGGTCATGAAATTAAACAAGCGCGGGTGCGGGTTTAGTCTAATAGACATGCTTGTCAAAATATGTCACATTATATTCTATAGTAAACAAACGATATAATAATATATTTGATCATTATTTAAGACTCTTAATTTGACTCTCGTATTTTTATGCTAGTCTGCTAAAATTACCTTCAGAAGTATTTCCACGTAAGATGCTGTCCATGCAATTATTGCCCAAAATAACACGTGTGTAGAACAAGTGATTAATAGCGAAAATTATTTGGACGGTGTCGAACAGCGTTCACTGAACTTCATTCATATTTAACCCCTGCCAAGGGGAACGGCGTTCCCCCATGTTTGATTTTGGCAGGGGGGACGCCGTTCCCCTGCTAAAAGATGTGGGGGGACGGCGTTCCCCCTGGAAAACATCACTGATTGCAATCCAATCCACAGGCGATTCTGGATGTCGACACGTCGTGTATGCAAATTTTAATTTGTGAAAAGATCAAATGAAGTATAACTAAGAAAGATTCCAAAAACCGCTGATGTAAGTGGCTCAATTTTCCAGAAGACCAATCATCGTTTGTTAGATTGATTTGGCGGTAAAGTCAACCAATAAGACTTCCTGTCAAAAATCGCGGGAACATGGTGAATATATTTTATTTCAGGGAGAGGGGTACACTCATAGGGTACACTCTGTTGTCACTTTACTCCTTGTCTGTGTATGGCAGACGGGATATTAAATTTGTAAATTTGGAAGCCATGTAGAAAACCAAGAAGCTCAAAGTTCCCAGGATGGACATTAATGACTATGAAAGAATTGAGAAAGTTGGCGAGGGGACATACGGGGTGGTATACAAAGCAAGAAATAAGGAAAATAATGAAATGGTTGCCCTGAAGAAAATAAGACTTGACACGTATGTATAACTTATTTAGCACGCCCTTTGTATTTGTATGTTCATAATGGAAGTTAGGAAGACTTTGTTTTTATATTGGGCGTTATATAAAAGCCGCGACAATCGACTATATAGCGTTCGACCACATAAATAGAACTAAGCGAGTGAGTGGCAGTGTGGCACAATTGTCCTGTTAATATTGTTCGCTGTATGTACATTTTGTGGATACAAAACGTTCGTATTTCTTTAAATTTTGTAGTTGTTTCTTATATCATTTTATATATGGTTATGGTTATAGTATTCGTTTTTGTTTCTCTTTAACCCATGATGAGAATGCAAGAAGCCAAGAAAGTATACTATGTTCGGCTTTATAATTCATGTTTCAGTTAATTTTAACATTGTCCATAATTTCCCTGGGACATTTGAACTCTATTTTTCCTTTATTTTAATGTACAATTCCCCAGGGTTGGGCAGTGTGACAATGCCGGAATGCCCTTCCCACATAACTGCCCAGCCCGGGGACCAAGACACATTTAATTCATCGGATTGTTAAAAATGAGGAAACAGCAAAATGTTCAAGAATCTTAGATTGTTCTTGTAGGCTATTAACTCATTGAGCCCAACTCTCCTCTTGACGAGTAAAATCATCTGGCGTTAGATGGTAAAGTAATAAAGTAGGGCGCAATGCAACTTAATGGGTTAATGCCCCAAATTTTTACATACAAGTTTTACATTTGTAATTTAGCCCCGTAGGTGGCTATGAGGTACAGTAGTTTTATTTGACAAGTTTTTAAAGTTCAGTAGTCATCCTGGCTTTTGGACAAGAAAAACACCCCATCTGTGGTAATACAATGATATGTACACTCGGTTACAAAATACTCAATTTTGTTCATGAATTATCCATACTACCCATATTTATGAAAATTACACTGTGATTTAATTAAAGGCACATATTTGCTTGGCTGCAGAGATGTCCTGTCAAGGCAAATGCTTGGCTGTTTAACAATTTCCCTCCCCAAGAGAAACTTTGCAAGTACCGATGCCAGGGTTCCCAATACCTATGTGGTGCCGAAGGTTCGCAAGTACCTCCCTGTGAGGATTTTGAAATTTAGACTGTGAAAATCACTGGTCTCCTGTTTCAATAGACCTTTCCCCTTTTGAGTGAAATTTTGTAAAAAAATTTCATCACAGCTTGAAAGAGCATCACAAAATTAGTAATATTCGGAAGTTTCGTTGCGAAATGTTGTAAAATGCGGATAATATATAGCCTTGCGAAGTTTGCTGTTTTTCAGTCATTTTGCATTATGAATGGGAAATTGATAATCAGTTTGATCATCTGATTATCAATTTCCCGTTTGTAATGCAAAATGACTGAAAAACGGCAAACTTCGCAAGGCTATGTTATCCGCATTTTACCACATTTCACAACGAAACTTCGGAATATTACTAATTTTGTGATGCTCTTTCAAGCTGTGATGAAATTTTTGTCCAGGCATATCTAGATCAAAATTTCACTCATAAGGGGAAGGTCTATTAGGAACTCTGCAATGGCTAGTCCCTGGGCAAAAAAGCTTACAAATGCCCAGAGGAGGGAAGGTCAATGCTAGAATTGACGAGTTCCTCATTAGATAGTAAAACTAGTTTTATAGTTTATAACATGATTGGTAACCCATGAATGTCAAAAGATTATAAACGAATGCTCAGTAGCCGAGGGGCTTAGACATTTGCTGTCGATGCACACATCCCAGTGAAATCCTTTCCATGACTGAGTAATAACATGATCTGAGGTTAGAATGAGGGCCTGCAGCTGCTGGGTAGGGATTGTGTGTATTGTTTGTTTATTGTCTGACACAATGTGAATGTTGAATGTACAGTTTGGACCAATAGCAGTTAAATGTTGGGACCCAGTGTTGGATGAATATAACCATGGCATTGTCAAATATATACCCTCCTGTAAATGGTGTGGAGTGGAAACCCCTATTTGTCTTCAGTTGTCCATGTAGAACATTTAGGCATAAGTGACGAGCTTACATTTTTATAAAAATTGATTGGGTGTGATGTCAGAGATGCTCAACTCTGACCTCCCAGAATGTGGGAAATTCATTACTGTAAATGTATGTACAAGAAAAAAGGTGACACATTTTAACACTCCCCTAAATTTCTAGAAATAAGAACCAAAACGAAAATGTTTAGGTTTTAACATGCAGACACTTCACAAGTATGTAAACAAGGATGAAAACTGGAGCCTTCTTTGAGCTAGATCAGTGGTTTTAACATAATGGATCCAGCATGATTTGGTAGGGAAAATGCTAAACAGGCACGTAAGAATATGTCTGGTTTGTAGATTTCAAGATGCAAAATGGAAAATTCAGCTGATCTCATAGTTCCACTGGATAGAGAACTTCAGAAGCTCATTTATTATGCAAAGTCTAACTTCTTCCCCAAGGAGCATTATAAAATAAATAAAAGAGAAATGTGCTTACAAAGCCAATTTTTTCCGCATTCAAAGTATTTTAATTGTAAAGCAGTTGATATCAAACAGAAATTTTAGAGATTACGCTGAATATTGTAAATAATCATGCAGTATATTTTAAATTTGTACCAAGTTTGCACAGTAATTTCATAGTAATTTCAGTAATTTCTTAACATTGTCAATTAAAGCCACTCAGAATAGACATAACATTGTTTCAAATATGTGGAGCTATAATACTACATGTATACTTGCTACATAACAGTAAATGATCACTAAAAGTCCCTCTTTATATTAACAGTTGAAATATATTACATGAAAACTAATATTCTAACCACTCATAGTTCATGTTGCTAAACATGAAATATTTATTATTTATAAGACAGCTTAGAAATTAAACAATTGTGCATGCTAATGTATTACATTAGCAATGCTGGTCACATCAATAACTCTACCATCAATTTATACAGTAAACAGTACTGTTTTGGAAGCTGCAGTAAGTGTGACAACAAGAGATGAATGTTTGATGTTTATATGTCATGCAACCATTCACTTTCACACTATGGCCATGTTATTCATCATTGTACAGGGCTCAAGATTAGTGGTATCCCGATATCCACGGGATACCAGATTTCAATTTTGGATACTATAGATATCATAGGCTTAGTATCTCAACGGGATACTAAAAAAATCGAAATATTGGTGAAAATGATGTGCAATTTTTGGGACAAGATTTGCCTATGAATCACATGTTTTAGACAGCATGCCTGTCATAATTTCAAGAAGGACAGTACCTTTGAAGAAGTACAGTTGTACCACCCTAAACAAATTTTGCATGTGTTATTATTTTATAAAATCTCTAGAATATATTAGAAACAACTGAACTGAAACTATCCTTTTTACAAAAGCTGGGATATGTAAAAAGAGGAAAATAAAAATTAGTCACAACCACTTTACTAATAACAGATTTTTTTGCACATTGTTTGGAAAAGTGATGTGCAATATTCCCAATTTTAGAAAAAACAATGTGCAAATTGCATATTGCACACTGTTAATTCGAACCCTGCATGGGTGACCCTAACAAATGATAAGATGTTTTGTAGTACTTGTTTACACACCTGTCCAGCAGTTATTTACCTTGTTTGGATACCGCTTATCGAAATACCTACTACCCAAATTTGGGATACTAAATTTCTAGCCTGCGAACAGGCTCTCAAGCTGAATTGAGAGCCTGCATCGATGACTAATGAATTTGAATATCTGCCCCGTAACGTTCGTTTTTCCAAATATGGAATGTCTATCCTTATATGGTGTTGTTTACAACTTTCGTGCAAACTAAATTTAGACCGTGCAAACTAAATTTAGACCGTACAGTTTATACTGTTTTTCGAAATACAAGATATTCAAGCAAAAGTTCAAATGTTTTAAATACTGTTTTCTCAAAACAGAACATTTCCTGCTTTGAGAAAGATGGCCAAGACCAATTTGATCATTTAATGTGTTTTTTATGCATAGTGCTTCAGCAGTTGACATATATAGAGCTCAGCGGAAACATATAAATTATAGCATCTGACCAATGAGAATTTCGCGTCACGATTTGAGACGCAGATATTCAAATTCATTAGTCATCGATGCAGGCTCTCATTTCAGCTTGAGAGCCTGTTCGCAGGCTACTAAATTTCAAATATAAGGGATACTAGATTTTAAGACCCTAGTATCCACTTGGATACTAGTAAAAAATTCAAATCTTGAGCCCTGTTGTAGTGCCGCATATAAACATATCCAAAGTCTGAAATTGCCTATACTGTATTTTCATAGCATCTTGTTTTATCTATTAAAACATTGATATTACTTGCTAAAGCTAGTGATAGGCACTTAATGGTTAAAAACATGGACAGTGCTTGTGTGTGGTCATATACCAATAATCACTTTACCAATGAGTCTCTTTATCTTTTTTACAAATGAGTCTTTATCTTGTGCAGTTTGGAATCATTCACTCAAAAGCATTTCATCCTATGTATATATTATGGTTGCATGTCCATATATGGCGTGTTCCACATTAACATTATCTAGCTGTATAAGCTTTGTGGTAGTAAAAAAAATATGCCCCATTCATCCACAATATTCATTTTTGAGAATCATTTTGAGAATCTGAGGTGTGTGTTTGCCCTCACATGATGTATCTCTGCTCAACCATTAGTGTACACAACTTGACTTGATGGTTAATTAAAATCATCTGGCATTAGACAGAAACAGACCTGACATAGCCGGGAGTCTCCCGGTATAGACCTGTGATCTCCCAGTAGTGAAAAATTTCTCCCGGTATTTGCAACTGGCAATTATCCTGATTTCTTGTCGATCTAATTGAATTTTAATTGAAAAATATATATGCGCGGCTGCGTTTCATTTCATCCATTTATTGTAAATGTAATGACTTCATTTTAGATTCTATAATGTTCGGAAAGTCAAAATTGTATTTATTTGTTAAAACATCTTCATGTTGTATCTGAAAATACAATATGAAGACGTGTTTTATTAACAAATAAATAAATTTTCAGTCCAAGATTGATAGTGCCCAATTTTAACATTAGTTAAAGGGCTTCTTGTGCTGCGAGTGTAGCTAAGAGTTTGAATGAGCCACCAATCTGACTGCTCTAATGAAAAGGGCTTTAATGGGGGTTTTTCCCCGCCAAATTAAGTGTTTAAATAAGACTTCTCCGGTCTCCCTTTTTATCAGTTGCTAAGGTTGACAGGTCTGCATGCAGAAATCAGTAAGGTGCAGTACATCTATGTATATACAGTCTCAATTTACACATATACCTCTATGGTCGAGTCGACATGCTGACGACACATAGGACACTTTTTCCATTTCTTACGATCCAAACAGGGTTTACACAAACACATGTGTTGACATGGCAACAAAACTATTGTTTTGATTTGGTCTTGGCAAATCCTACATAATCTCTCATCCCTTTCTTGTTCCAAACTCAAGTTACTCATCTTAAGTTTCTCTAACAATAATTTGGTGTGTTCTAATTTTAACTGCAATTTTTGTTGGTCCTCCATACATCTGGTATATACTTCATGCTGGTCCTCCATACGTCTGTTATGTACTTCTTGCTGGTCTTCCATGCATGTACATTCTTCTGAAAGTCTGTGAACCTTTCGTACAAGAAAGGCAATTATAATAACAAAAGCAATTCCTGGAATTCCACCGGGAAAATGAGCAACCAACAGTGTACTAAAATGGAGTATACTCCTAAGAAACCAACTGCCGATGTACGTTGCATAGCTAAGTACCAGAGTAAGTACTAAGTTAAGCACCTGCCAAAATATTTCTAAGAATCTTAATGCATAGTTGATAAACACTCCGGCCATGTCGGAAAATCTGATATGAACATGATTAGCTGAATCCCTCACTTTAGAGATATAATGATAGTAGTAATCATGAATGCCAGTAAGAACATCGACATCGTCGTTCATCATAATCGTCACTACTAGAGACTGTAATAACTGGAGTAGGGCTTGTAGCCCTGGGTACAATATATTAGGAATAAAAACACACACGAGGAACATAATGTCTCTCTGCCTCTGGTGCCTGTGGTCCCTGTGGTCTACCACAATTGAATTCGGGATCACTATCTTCGCAATGAAGTCGAGAACGTTCAGCAATGCGAAAACAAAGTTAAGGATCACGCAGAGCGGTAGCAAAAGTGGACAAAGTACATGGTGAATAAGGTTTAAGTCCCGTCGATTTCGAAGCCTACGGCATCGTTGCTGAAACTCGCGATTGCGTCGAACAAGTCGACCTGTATTTGCCATCTTTGTTACTTGAAGAGAATTATGCTATACTATACTGAAGACACAGCCACTTCCTGTTTGTAACGCGGAATGTCGGAAATAGGGTACTCGGAATAGGAAATCCCCAAATACCAGAAAGAAACTACCGAAATAAGAACCGATTTAGAAATCTAAAAAAGAGGCGACGCTTTATTCGCAGTATGTTATTTTAATATTTCTTTAAGTTGTCAGCTGGAAATGGATTGATATATAGTAGGTTTGAGCGGTTCACAGATACCTGCTTCTTTGATTTTGTCAACCCGTTTTCCACCCGTTTTGCTGACGCAGACACCAAACGAAAATAGCATAACCAATGTATTAAAGCGGACGGTATTAAAAACATCTGTTTGGTGTAGATTATAAATACTAATATGATAAAGGAAGACAAAAATGTATCGTTAGTTTGGTGATAAATATTTTGTGTGCAATTGAGATATAGTATTAATGATAAATTATTAATTCAATATAAGTCACCCATGCGTGAACGTCACGCACTAAATTTTCACAAAATATATCGTGTTTTCTTTGACTCTGTTTTTGTTCTGTTACTGCAAAGGTCTTCATTGTGCTACCTCGGTGAACACCGTCGTGAATTTTCATTATAATTTCTCTTATAACCCATCGACCATTTTTGTTGTATATCCCCGTCTCCAAGACCAAGGGCAAGGACCATTTGAGAGAAACCTGTTTCGAGATTCGATCAAAGAATATCTGTTTTAAAATATCCTATAACAAACAGAAATAAAAGAACAACGAGTTTCAGACAGTCGGAGTTTTGTGGTGTTCCATGCATGTGATATTTGGAGCGAAGGACTATATATGTTACCAATTTCAGAGGTTGCTGTGAGAGTAATTGTCCTAGACGTAGACCTTTACTTGGTTGGCTTTGGCAGGTTTGGTAAACAAATGTCAGGAAGGTGCCTTGTTCTCGCTTCACCCTTCCTTCTCCCCGCCCCCAAATCACCTAGGTCCCAGTCTTCTCATCTGAAAAGGCGCTGAAAATTAAAAAATAAATTAGAAATAGACAGCCTAAGTCTAGGTTGAATATAGGCCTTATTTACCTAGTCATATGATAGATCCATTCTATAAACCCATACTTACCTGAAAATATCCTTCTGTCTTGCTTAAATTTTAGGGAGTCAGAAGGTGTACCCAGTACAGCAATACGAGAAATATCATTATTGAAGGAAATGAACCATGCAAATATAGTGAGGTAAGGGACCGTTCATTATTTATACCTGGGGTTGGTACCGAAGAGAAGTGAAACACAGTGTAATTTTTTTCTGACTTACCCAACCTCAACATTGGTCAAAATAATGTTTACCCAACCCATGTGTTACTGTACTTCATAATAATTAAACACACAAGATTATGGTCACCGTGACAAAAATCAAGTTGCCTAAATTCTAAAAACTCACTCACACTCAAACTCACTGAGTGTGCCAAAGCAATCACGTTCCTGCTGATCAATCTTCCTCAATCACTGATGGTCTATTTTGGTACTGAATGTATTGTACACATTTTTCTTCATATGCCATAAATTTTTTTACCCAACCCATGAGCTACTCAAAAACTTGATTACCCAACCCATATCTCTTCGGTACCAACCCCGGGTATAAATAATGAACGGTCCCTAATGTTTTGTTTTTCATAAAATAGTCAAACATACATGTATGGGCGCAAACGTAAGGTTGAAATGTAAACATAACTTTTTCACCGAGTCCTATGATTATGAAGTAGGACAAGTGTTTGCTTTTGTCCCGTTCCAGCGAATTCCTATCTTCATTACTTAATACATATGCATATCTTGCTGCATTTCATTGTATATTTAACAGTTATAATACGAACTCGAGTCGAATATGAGCTGATAGCCGAGTGAGTTTAAAAATTCATTTGCTAACCTGTAGACAATTTGTGGGGATTTTTGCATTGTGTTTTTAATCCTGAAAAGCTATAAAAAGCGAAGAGCTTGCCATTTTCTCGTTCGCAAAACATCGGAAATTCAGTTTGAGCCGCCATTTTGTTTTTCTCTACTAGCAGGATATGAGCTAATATCAGAGAGCTAATATCGTGCTAGTATTGTATTTTTATCCAACTAACCAATAGCAATGTTTTAGGAAAGTTACCTATCCGTGACTTGAGGAAATTGCTATTGGTGAATTTGGCAAAAATACAATACACACGTGACGGTGAAGGACCATATTTATGAATAACGTTGACTAACATAGATAATGAGCTCGAGTTATATTGTTATTCTAATGAGTTTCACAGCCATCTTCCCTTCGATAGGCTATGGTTTGAGTTTGATTTCAGGATCCATTATTGTCCCCCAGGCTACTAGTTGTAGTTCGCTTAGTGGCCCCTAGACCCCTACGCCTATCTCGTAGTAAAATAATCTACAGGCATGGATGACCCGCTTCAATCTCGGGAATATTGGCCAGTTGTGAACACCAGATTCGATAGAACACCATCACTATATGATAAATATTTTATTTTAGATTGCTGGATGTGATACACAGTGACAAGAAACTTTTCCTTGTTTTTGAATATTTGAATCAAGATCTTAAAAAATACATGGACACCGCACCACCTTCAGGAATCTCCTTTCCTTTAGTGAAGGTACTCGCTCAACCTTGCAAGTCGTACAGTTTTTTTTGGAAGTCTGCCGAAATGCTTGTGGGAAAAGGAAACATTGTTTCCGCAACAGAAATCACACTTGGGAAGCAAAATATATTTCCGAATTTGTTGGGAAGTATTTTTGCTTCCGGAGGTCCAAATTCTGCTTCTACTGCTCGTATTTTGATGAGATATTTTTACTGTTTTTAGAATGTTTTCTTAACAGTGTTTCGCCGTATATCCGCTGCATTTGTTCCTTAGCTTAAGGCCCGTTTAAGCTACGTTTACACCACAGAGTAGTGACATACAGAGACGTAACTATAGTGTACCCACCTTTTTTGTGCGCATGCTCGGCAAGTTACTAGATGCATGCATCTGATTGGATGACAACTCACTTTAAACTTGCTGAGCACGCGCAGTTGATCATTTTTTGCCCGGTCGCCTGAAAAAAAGTGGGTACATGAAAACGTAAGCTTCCGCAGTGTTTACAACGGTCAGTCACGTCTCTGTATGTCTCTACGCTGTGTTTACACGCTGCGATTTGTCGTGTACGATTCGTATTTTGGCGTTGACATTTACTGCTGACGCCTCAATTCCTCTTCATTCAGATTATGGCGAAATTTGAAATGCGACCACTTTACACGTGCTTATTCGATTACATCATAGAATATACGCTAGAATACGAATCGTACACGACACATCGCATCACACCGGACGCGATTCGACAACGCGACGCGATTTTTTAGTTTGTGAAAGTTAATAAAACAGCCAATGAGAGCAAATTTTGAAAGATATGTAGAACAAATAACTCAAAATGTAATAGCGCTTCTAAGTATTTGGAAAATTTAAACTAGGATCAAAGTTATCGGTCAGTGAAAATCGAAAAATCGCGTCGCGTTGTCGAATCGCGTTCGGTGTGTATGGACCTAACACTTGCTGCGATTTCTGGTGCGATTTTCTTCTGATGAATGTGAACCAGTGGATGAGCTATTAATATTCTGAGTATATGTACTCTCATTCGAACATTCATAACTCATCCACTGGTTCACATTCATCAGAAGAGGAAAATCGCACGTGTAAACGGGCCTGTAGGGATTCTGCCTCCTCCGCAGGCCCTCGTTGCGTCATGGGAAGGTCACGATCTGGCGAGGGCCTGCGGAATCTTGTAAAAAAAATGGCGCCGGCGTCACGTCAGCAAGTAAATTTCTACATAATCCTGAATATAAACAAGATATAAAAAAGCGGCGTGAAGGAAGCATTTTTTAACGATAAGGTTTGTTGTTTGTTGCAAGAATAAAACTGCCTTCTTTAACGAAGCAGGTTCAAAACAATATTTATTCATTTTACAAGATTCCGCAGGCCCTCTCGAAATCGTGACCTTCCCATGACACAACGAGGGCCTGCGGAGGAGGCAGGTAGGGATTAGCGAGCAGGGGACTGGATTAAGAACTGTGTTTGTGTCAGTTGGTTGTAATCTTCAATTTGCCTCATGAGCATGGCGCTCGTGTAAGGAAGAAAAAAACTTTAAAAATCTTATGTTTTGTCATATGTATGACTTTTTAAGTTTTTTTCTTCCTTACACGAGCGCCATGCTCATGAGGCAAAATGCCGCCAGAATTAGTTATACCAATTTTCTGGTGACGTCCGTGTCGACCAAAACTGTTAACCTTGATATAACTTACTTTTCAGAGTTACGTGTACCAAGTTTTATGCGGTATCGCGTACTGCCACTCGCACAGAGTTCTTCATCGAGACCTCAAACCACAAAACTTACTTATTAGTCATGATGGTGCCATTAAACTGGCGGACTTTGGTTTAGCACGGGCATTTGGTGTACCTGTAAGAACATACACACATGAAGTTGTAACGTTGTGGTACCGTGCACCAGAAATTCTCTTGGGATGTAGGTATTATTCCACTCCTGTTGATATTTGGAGCATTGGATGCATTTTCTCTGAATTGGTACGTTATTAATAGTTATATTAAGAAGTTGTTGATGTAGTTTTAGAATTGGTGGTCTGAGGGCCTTAAGTTTATTTAATAGTCTTGATGATGTGCATTCAGTGCCGTATTTCGTATAATGCACCTTGTAGCTAGTATGGTCCCTTTGCATGTAAACCATGAATAACTGGATGGCATGGGCATGGAGGACAGTGATATCTTCAAAATGAGATTTTCAATGGTCGATCACTGAATTCTGGGGTTTCATTTGTCGTCACATTCACTCAAGTGGGTTCAAAGGGTAAAGGGCGGCTTTTATATTATTTATCTTGTTTTATATTGTTCTTTTATAATAATAGAACTTATTTGCATAAGATGTGTTGACAGCCATTTTGTTTCTTTGTTGTTTTAGTTGACCTCAGTTCAATGGTTGACCCCCACTTGAGTAAAATTATGCTAAAACATCACGTGATTGAAATCTAAAGAATCGCGACTGACACTATTGTTTTGCTGTGTAGTTCAAATACTGTAATGTACAGTTGATTCCATATAATTAGAATTGTGTAGCAACACTACTTTCAAACTTCTGTTATAGGTAACACGACGAGCATTGTTTCCTGGGGATTCAGAAATTGACCAATTGTTCAGAGTATTCAGGTACATATGTAGGCCGGTGGTTCATTTTTAACACTTTATCATGTGCTTCTCTGGTTATATAAAAAAATCTTGATGTGGATCGTACTACTAATGCATGAGTCAATTCCATGAGTACCAGGAATATACCTGGACATTAGCATTTTTTGAGAGAAAGGGCAAATTCCTGGCCGCGGGGAGACACCAAGAGGGACAATGTACGGCCCCTGCACAATCGTTAGATGGCAAATGTCCCACCTCTGGGATTAAAATTTTTTTTTTTTCATCATTATCGTTTAAACATCGCGTAATGCATAGCAAAAAATGCATGGGGGTATAAACCGTCCAACTTAAACTGTATTCTGGCATTAAACTTTGTTCAGTAACAGTGTATTAGCAAATATTATTTGTTTTGTTAACATTAACAAGCTTCAGCTAACAACTGACTGATCTCAAATTTTTTCGAGTTTTTTTCCCTAGTGTCAAATGTTCTGGGATCTTTTAGCCGTCAAACAATGCCCGGCCCCGGTGCACTAATCTGTGAGCAAATTCACAGCCCCCCTGGAATGACGTGCCCAGCAAATGCCCGGCGGTGTCCCGGGGGGATGGTTAATAAGTTGTATGCTCGAGTATGGAGGACGACAAACGAAATCTGCATGATTCAAGAGTTCTACGCTAAACCTTCTCAAAAAATAGTTGAAATGTTGCGTTGTACAATTAAAACCTGCATAAAAGAGAACCACTATTTTTGTCGAGATTTTTATGTCATGCTGAAGTGGTTCTTATATTGTATTATAGGTACTTATAGTGGGAAATTAGGCTGAATTGGTTCTTAACTGGTCCTTACTTCTAGTCAAAACAACAACTGTTCCTGGTGTATTAGGGGCAGACCATTGGAAAAGTGATGGGGGGGGGGGACTTTTTCAACTTGTACGAATATTTTTTTTATTTTTTGCTTGTGTCGATAGTTTTTGTATCTGCGCAGCAGATATACTATGCTATCGAGTTTGCTTTATCTGTTAGCTGTTAGCTTGCAGCCAATCAGTGTCAAGTATTTTAGCTTGTGACCGTCCCTAGCCAATCAGCGCACTATGCGGAAATGACTATTCAGTGTAGAACATATAGATCAGTGAGAAAATGTGACTCCAGTTTTGCGCAGATACATGTACGCGTAGCGTACCTATTTTTTTTTAAATATAATCCCTTGCACGAATTTTTTCAAACGTTTTTGGTACACGATTTTTTTTTCTTTCTGTTTCCCCTGCTCGATTTTTATTTTTGCTCTCCCCACATCATTTTTCTAATGGTCCGCCCCTTAAGCTGTGTGACGGAATTACGCTTATTATAATTGCTATAAATTCTACATGGTCAAATTTCTTTTTGTTAATAGTGGTACTCTTACCTTTTAGAACACTTGGTACCCCAGATGAAGTCAACTGGCCGGGTGTAACTGAACTCACAAATTACAAGTCGACATTTCCGAAATGGAAGACACAAGATTTAAGTAAAGTATTTCCAACACTTCCATATGACGCAATTGATCTACTTAAGGTATGCTTGTTGTCACATTTGACTTTGCAAAATAACGCCATAAAAATTAAAACCACCATTAAGCACCAGGTAAACTATTCGAAATGCGAGTCATTCACGTATGGCAGATACGATTATAGCGCTGCCATAATTAAGCCTGCATCGTATTAGAGGTTGGAGATAGTACTAAGGGGGGATAGGGACAGTACTCTAAGGGTGGATGATCATCGCGCATAGAAAAAGTCGAGTTAAGGCTGCATTCCAGTTACGCGTTTTTCATACGTGCGTACACGCACGTAAAAGTCGAATTCGCTTAAAATTTCGTATAAGTGCAAATAACCTTAATAAATACACATTAAATCATACACAAAACTGAATGCTGTCCTTTTATAAATTTAGTTATTTCATAAGTAGGATGTAAACGTATACTATGAAAAACACGTAACTGGAATGCAGCCTTAAGAATATATTTATAGTTGGTTCTCGCCTGTAAATCAAGAGTTTTTGTTCTGTTGCCTTCCCCTCTCACATAAACTAACCTTTTCCACCTGTGCTCCGTGATCGCATATGGGTCGTAAGGTGACCTAGTAAGCCTTCGACACTATCAGACGCTTGAGACGCTTGAACTGCGGCAGGCTTTTTTTTATAGCCAGGATGTGAAAACGGTTCGACCAAAAAATACCACCCATTTTCGTGGACGTGGCAAAAAATGGCGCTTGAAAGAAATTGTCATATGCACACAATTCGGTGTCTTTTCGACAATTTAGCATTCAGTTGCAGCAATTATAAAGGATGATTAACACCTCCTAACTTTGTTTCTTTTTTGCTTTATTGTAATGCATATATAATTGGAATTTGCATATATAATTCACTTGATGATGAGACGCAAACCAAAGCGCCTGGGTACGAGGCAGTATGCGTCCGTAAGTTGGAACGATAGTAACCAGGCATGTGAGTTGCCCAAAGTTGTTGATTAAGTTATTTTTTTATGTATCGTTTATAAGTTATTATAAATTAAATTTTAGAAAATGTTAACATATGAGCCGAGTTCAAGAATATCCGCTAAAATGGCAATGGCACATCCACTTTTCAACGATGTTGTTATCCACAGCCCGTCGTAACCAACCATTCATCACTCAAAGTGTATAAACAAGTAAATTATTTTGAAAATATAGCATTTTAAGGACGTTAATTCCTTATTGTAAATTGTGCATGGCCTTTTTAAAACAATTTATATAATTAATGAATTATACCATAACGAATAAATTATAATTTACAGCGTGCAAATGTTAGAAATCTATTCTTTTATTTGTTTAAACAAAGTTTGTCTAGTACAATATACTTCTACAAAAAAATGTTTTTGAATAATTATATAAAAATATAGATCAGATTGAGATTGACATTCTAGTGTTGTCTACATAGTTAAAATACTCATTTATAATTTATCGGATTTTGCCACTTTGTGGCAAATCATGTCACGTGAACTGACTTTATATCAAGTGAACTGACTTTATATCTGATCCTAATTACTATTCTTATATAAAGAATACTAATGAGACGGCATCTTTTGTAGTCAATGTTAAGCTATTCAAAACACTCGTCGTGTTTTATCAAATCTAAAACGCTCGGCTGTGCCTCGCGTTTTATATCTGATAAAACACTCCTACTCTTGTTTTAAATAGTACTAATTTTCTGTACATCCAGAAATAGATCCACTGGGGGGAGTGCTTTAACAAGTTTTTGATTTGGCAAGGAAATATTCTATCACAAGCTAAGCCCACCCTGGCGGACCATAATGTGACGGTTAAACACGTCAGGGTGACCGTTGTAATCGAGAGTATTGCTGTATCTCTGCAGTTAGCGCACCAGTATATTTCTGATTTGCATGCAACACACAAAACACAGGTACGATTTAGACTGTATCGCGTCGTCGAAACCAGACCTTGAATCATGGTTTCCATTTGGTCGTTACAGTCCCAAGCATGACTAGGTACTGTAGCCGGCGCCGATGTACTGGGGTGTCAGTACATCTCTGTAGTCAGTCAAGACCGCTGTGTATACTACACACAAAAGACAAGATAGATCCCGACGACATCAAATGGAAACCAGGCTTAAAATTGTCCATACCTTCTCCCAGTAGTTAGTGCGTATGACGTCATTGTTATCTGGATTTGAGACGAAATCACAAGTATGCAGTTTGCGATATCGCAGTGTAAACTTTTGAAGAGGACTCCTCTCGAAAAGACGCGTGTTAATGTATTTAAATTATGGTGTACATTACTTCGACTAAATCAAATAAGTCTCTGTCTTGTAGTTTTCTTGAAGTTGATTTATACTGTGACAAACACATGAAGCTGACAATCTGGCTTCAGGATCCTCATCCAAACACTGGCTTATCAATTCCTTCAGTTCTTTCACACACTATTGATAAATAACAAAATATTTTCCCAACTTGGGTTAATTTACCCCCTACATACAAGGTAGTACATACAAGGTAGCTAACGTTACAGGCTATATCACTGGCGGGCATGTCACAAAATTAGGTGATGCAAATTTAGGTTGTTAATATTTTCTCTCTATAGTCCATACTATTATCCAGTTAACATTTTCTGTCAACATTTTCAGTTTCGAAATTTAATGCAAATTTCGAGGGGCATTTTACCCCCAAATCCGGTACACTTTGCCAAAAAAAGTCCCCTAAAAATCCGGTACAATTTTGAAAATCCGTCAAAATCCTAATTTAAAAATGCGTTCAAATCCTAAAAGAATCCGGAAAGTAAAAAAAAATCCAGTCCACAAATCAAACAAACTTTCTTTTAAAAAATCTAAGAAAAATGCGTGAGAGATCAAACAAAATCCACTAAAAACTCTTGAGTGGAATTCCCCTCTGCAAATTCGCTTATTCGAATACCTGGCTAGTAGTTAGTTAATCAGCTATCTTTGTGAAACATTAAGTCGTTCAAGGTATTCGGAGGGGTCATCCCCTAGTGTGACCATTGCAACCTACATACCAAGAGCAGTCCTCGCATATTTACCTGACTTTCTATGTTGCAAGTATCTGAAAACGTGGGATGCAGCTTTTGTTTCACTATAACATTCTTTACGTTCCCATTTGTCGTATTATCACTGCTGCCAACGTGGAACTGAGGCAAATGACATCCTAGGATCTCAAGACCTAAGGAAAAAGAGTAACTTATATTCTATAAAACAAGTTATTCAGTTAAATTTAACATATCAAACAGTTTGCCAGAAAACGATAGCTTTTGAACGAAGGTTTGCTACGGGGCCTAACTGTCGTTCACACGACCATGATCAGAAGACAGCTAGGACGTGTTGCGCAGAGGACATTAAGGTCCATTTCCACTTAGGAACATTTTGGAACAATTTCCACTCGGGAACAAAATGTTGTAAAATGTGATTGGCCAACACAAATTTTCAGTCGGAAAAAAATGTTGAAGTTGAAATTTTCAACTTTTAATAATGATATTTTCGGAAAATTTTCTGTCCGTGGAAATTTTCTTGAGTGGAAATGGGCCTTTACATGGGCTTCGGTGGCGAAGTGGTTAGCGCACTTGCCTTTCACCTCTAAGGTCGCAGGTTCAAATCTCAGTGAGAACTTCTCAATGTGACTCGAACCCAGTCCTCATGTGAAAAGAGTAAAAAGTCAACGCTCTGCCGAAAGTCGTGGGTTTTCTCCGGGTACTCCGGTGTCCTCCCACAGGGAAAGTTGACAGGGTGGGTTAAACTCGTAGGTCAGGGGGCAGATCATTAACGAGGTATGGACTAATATCGGCTGCTTAAAGCGCCATTTGCAAGCTCACAGTCCACCTCGGTCTGCTTCACGTCAGTTCCGGTTCTATCTATCTATCTATTCAAAATGTAACCAGTCACTGAAAAACCCTTATAAGGAGTGTGCTGTGCGATATCTGTACATGCGTTGTGTCGTTGTGAGTCAAAATTGAAAACATTAAAAATACCTACCACTGCAAACATCTGAACATCTGGAAGATATCTCCCACAAAACTGTTCCTAGCGCATAAATGTCGATCTGTTTTAGCTGAGTTGTAATATCATCAAGATTAATGCGTCCCTCTAACATTTCTGGTGCCATGTACCTTGGAGTGCCAACCTATATAAGAATGCATATTTAGTGCACTTAGAGCGTCTGTTGGGGTACACGTTGCTGAGTGGTCGACACAGCACTCTGTGACAGATCAAGTTCCATTTCTGCAATATAGTATCAGTGTTTAGTTTGGAATTATGAGTGCTGCAGTTTCAATTAGAACTACCAAATTTGCATCCCCAGAATGGAAGAATGTTCCTTAACAAGTTCAAAAATATTCTTTGTTTCTTTGGTGGCAGAAACAATGTTAATAAATAGAGAGCTTAAGCTTCGCGTTATACGGAAAATGGCAAACGCCAGACAAAGAAAATTTTTACTGTATCAGGCAATAAAAGTAAATGAACTTGTTTTTTTAAAACTGCAATGTATGATTATTCTTTCCACACAAGAAATAAAATATGAAACGAAAACGTTCAACGAAAATTTTGCCAAGAAGGTTCGAACCTGCCGTTTGCCGTTCCCGGAAACGTGAAGCTTAAACTCCCTAATATTTCAAATTCGGAGAATTACTGTAAATACGAATCATATTATCCCCCATTTTTGCTAAACAAATTGCCCCTCCACAACAGTAAGCTCTATAGATCTGGAGCGAGAACTAGGTTCAGTCATTCGACTAAGGCCGTGAACAGTTTTCATACCATTTTCCCCAAGCAATTCTATTTTTTTCTAATGGATCGTATCGCTATCAGTTCATAAACCATTCAAATCAAAGTCAAAACACTAAATTTCGGCACACTAGTCCTTGCAGCTTTGTGTCAACCGCGCCGACAAAAACAATAGAAAGTGACGTCCAATAGCTCCGTCTTGGTTCACTTTTGGACTCGAGTTCTTAAGCCTCCGTTCCATTCATCGCAAAAGTCAACTCGCTGCGATTTCTTTCAACCAATCACAGTGACAACCTCGTTCCCAGGGTGAGGGAAAGAGCGAATACCCTGGGAACGAGGTTGTCACAGTGATCGACAGTTATTGCATAACTTATTGATTGCATAATCCTCGTAATTTGAACTATTTTAGTCTAAGAACAAAACACAAATTTAATGTTAACTTCCAGACAGAACGACATAGGAAAACTTTTATTGTACATAATTCATTAGAATACAATACAATATCATAGACAAATTTACTCGGACAAACATGATAAATAAATTATTTTTTTAAACATTTCATATATACTTCATAAAGTCGGTCCCTTCTTCCCTGAAACAATGTTGATGAACACTTCAGTCATTATGGCAACTATTGCGGTATCTGTAGCAACAACATTGTAACGGGGGAGCGGGACTGAATACGGCTGAATGTGCGTATAAATATTTGATTGCCTTAATTAAACTTCAGCCATTTTTAATCAGCGTCCGCATGTTATTTGTCTAGGATTGTAGGTTATGCCGATCTACGGACAATTTTACAGTGCGTCTACTGTAAGTGGGGCCACTTAGATAACACTAACCAATCACATTGCAGAACAAAAATAGAAAGCTAATCAAACTGCAACTCGTCCAATCAAAAGAACGCAGGAAGCCAGTAACTGCAGTGTTTACTTTTCAAGTCTATTTTTACCGTTCGACATTTGTTCAAATTGTTTTTGGCCTAATGCTGATTGGCTAATGCATCGT
The DNA here is from genome assembly GCA_902702795.2 of Paramuricea clavata. Classification (NCBI taxonomy): domain Eukaryota; kingdom Metazoa; phylum Cnidaria; class Anthozoa; order Malacalcyonacea; family Plexauridae; genus Paramuricea; species Paramuricea clavata. The sequence goes on along the minus strand of CACRXK020001094.1, from coordinate 15,926 downwards.
TTGTTGTTTTTTTCTACTTTTGTTCTGCAATGTGATTGGTTAGTGTTCTCTACATGGCCCCACCTATACTGTATAGACGCACTGTAAGAAGCTTGAAAAACTCGCTATCCGGCGGATAGCGCTCTCCGGTCTTCGTACAACCCGGATATATATGGAGCTCAGTACTGCTCGTCTATGGTGTATACCTGTTTGTAGTCATTGCTGACAGCAGAGCGCTGTTGTATTGGCATTACCCGAGCGAGTCCAAAATCACACAGAACACAGGTGTCATCAGCCTTTACAAGAATGTTCTCACTTTTAAGATTTCGGTGAACAATACATGAAAAGCTTGTTTTTTCTATTGGGAAAGTAAAATCAATATGACACGGCGGAAACGCATTTAATTCCGCATCCCTTATTTTTCATAGATTGATATAAAAGTAGTCGGGCAGATAGAAGGAAAAAACCTACCATATCGTGGGACAATTCCATTTTTCCTTCATATTGTGCCCTGAAGGCTAGTAAGTACGTTTCTGTATGTTGGCCGCGTTAAAATTTCTTGTGGGCTCCTGCCGACACGTTTTTCTTCGAATGTTGTATTAAACTCTATTACAATTTACAGTTATATTATAAAAAATGTGAAATTCAAATCCATTTCTAACACAAATGACTTACATGATTTGAAAGCTTGCAAAAAAACTATATATAAGACATTTAAACGGTTACCCGGGTTTTTCAAGTTCTTCTTTAGTTATGAGCTGTTGAATGCGTGTTTTCAGACTAGTATACCCATGCAGGAATTTTGCGAGATTTTGGCTTATTTTTTACATTTGAAACAGCAATAACTCGAAAACCGCTTGAAAATCCCAACTAACCATTTAAATGTCTTATATGTAGTGTTTTGTTAGCTTTCTATTGATGCAAGTTATTTGTATTAGAAATGTATCAGAAATTTCACATTTTTTAATTGTAATATAGAGTTTAATTTAATACCAAATTCGAAGAAAAACGTGTCGGCAGGAGCCCACAAGAAATTTTAACGCCGCCAACATACAGAAACGTACTTGCTAGCCTTCAGGGCACAATATGAAGGCAAAATGGAATTGTCCCACGATATGGTAAGTTTTCAATAATTTTGGTCCTCTATCTGCCTGACTACCTCTATACAAGGGAGTTATGATTTCAGTCTCTCTGCTTTTGTTTGTTTGTGTGTTTTGTTGGTTTTGTTTGTTTGTTTTGTTTTGTTTGTTTTGTTTGTTTGTTTGTTTGTTTGTTTGTTTGTTTGTTTGTTTGTTTGTTTGTTTGTTACCATGATATTTCAAAACTGAATGTTAACTGACGGCCTTTTCTCGCGATCAAACTAATTTGTTGAAGTTGGATGAAGAATAAATGAAAAAATGACAAAACCCATAAAATATAGATTAATTTAAAATCAAACCTATTTAATACAGCTTTAAGCAATTTAATTTGTTACCTTGTTCTCCATGGAGATATGCCAGTGCTTCCGCTATACTCTTACCCATGGTACACATCGTTTGCCAGGAAATAATGTTGGATTGTAAAACATGTCTTAGTGAGCCTCTTGGATGATACTCCGTTAGAAGAATATAGCTCAAATCCCAGGTCTTTTCAAGGATACATTCTCCAAAAATCTGAAAAATTAGCAACATGAAAGTGATTCAATAGATTTTATTATTCTGCAGCGTTTACAAATATTTTGGTTAAAATAATTTCCTTATTTTCATATATTTTAAATTTTATGCCAAAAGACAAATTTTCATATACTATAATGTTGTACCATGCCTATGAGTCTTAACATATCACGTACACCATTCCATCACTATACCATATACAAACGCACCATACCACGCATTCAGAGACAAGAAAATTAATATATCGGTTTTCAAATTACGAAGAATGAGATTCTGCAGCCATTCAGGATTTTGTATTTGCAGAGCTACCAACCTTTAATATCCCAGGATGGTTTAATCCAACATTGTAGATCTCTCTCTCTTGTTTCCAACTACCATAACTTGAACTACGAAATTTCTTTATGGCGACAGCTTTCGTCTTTACTCTTCCATACCAAACTTCACTAAATTTCCCCACATAGATTCGGGAAATAAATTTTGGTCGTTCTGTTAACAAGGGATGCTTACGAGAAATGATGGTAGAATGTCTGTCTTTGTACGTTATTTTTCTTTTACAAAATAAAGTCCTACATGCTACTATGCATGTTAAAAGTAGCAGAAAGGCTCCAGCAAGAATCATTCCAGCCAAAAACAAGACATTTGTCTGCGTCAGATGCTTGTATTCTGTACCTGCATTGCAACAAAATAACATAAATAGTTCTGTTAGTACATCGGCGATCCTGTATTTGGGCCATTCCTGTTAGGCAGTTTAGAGTATAGAGTAGTACTAGCTAACAGTACGACCGTACTGGAACCATGTTTACATAATTACCTGTCGATTGAGCTGAAATATTTTGTTCGGCAGTCGGAAATGCATGTTTTGTTCTGAAGTTACTGTTGCATAAATCTGCTTGACAACAACAGAAATGAATATTGCCAAATGAATGTTGCGATGAAAGACAATTTGTAGTATTGCATGATTCTTTTTCATTGTTCTCATAGCGCCAGCAACCACGCCTTAAAACTGTAACCAATATTTTTCCATCTTTGATATCTTCCTTCCACAAAATATAACACATTTTATCCAATTTTTCACACATTGCTATGTCAGTTGCGCCCTCATCTTCGAGGTTATGTAATTCACTCGCATTGTTTGAATTGATAGAGTACTGAAGGCATAGTCTTCGAGGCCGAGAAACGAACTGGACTGCAAAAGAAGACAAAGAAAACACAAGTTTTAATAATTATCAGTTGTCTCTTCCATCTTCCATAGCTAACCATGACCATTATTACTGAAACATATTGGTCCATGGGAGAGAATGATGCCAAATGTTTCCATTACATATATGTATTTGCCTTAAATACCAGATCAATTAATGGTGCAATACGTTCTAATATATAATGCAAACTATCAAGACATTGTGACCGTATATTAAGAATTAGGAAATTCCCTGAAATTCCCGATGTACACCTCTAGCCTCAAGCCTGGAAGGAGATGGGTCTTCATCTAGGAGAGTTATGACGCCGGGTGGTGAAAGCCGAAAGTCTCTGGAAGCTACAAGGCCGATTACCCTTCTTTCGACCAGGAAGATCAACATCGGAACATGGAATATGTGAGGACCATGTACGTGACAGGGAAGACAGCACAGGTATAGCAGCAAAGATGAGAAAAAAACAACTTGACCATTTTAGGAATCAGCGAGTCAAGATGGACAGAATCCGGTCAGAGGGGACTCGCCACAGGACAACTGCTGCTGTACTCAGGCCATGAAGAGGAAGACGCTCCACATACCCATGGAGTGGCCCTGATGCTGTCTAAGCCTGCACAGAGAGCACTGATTGGATGAGAAACCCATGGCCCAAGGATCATAACAGCAACCTTTAGGACCAAGAAGAAGAAATCAACATGAACGCCATTCAGTGCTACGCCCCGACAAACGAGAGGGACGAAGACAGCAAGGACCAGTTTTACAGCAGACTGCAGACAATCGTAGAGAGCTGTCCAGGTAGAGACTTCACTATCATGATGGGACATTTTAACGCCAAGATCGGGAATGACAACACTGGATGGGAAGAGGTCATGGGCTGCCACGGACTTGGGGACATCAACGACAACGGGAAGAGATTTGCAGATCTGTGTGCATCACACAACTTGGTCATCGGTGGAAGTATCTTTCCTCATAAGCGAATCCATCAAGCGACGTGGGTGTCACCTGACCAAACAACAGAGAACCAGATTGACCACCTGTGTATCAACAAGAAGTTCCGGAGATCCCTCCAAGATGTGCGAGTCAAGAGAAGAGCTGATGTAGCATCAGACCATCGCCTTGTAGTAGAAATGTTGAAGCTGAGGAAGAATTGGACTGGAGATCAAATACACTGAAGGAAGTTGGGCACAGGATTGTTGAAGGAGTGACCAAAGGAAGAGGATACACAGCCACACAAGTTCCAAGTCTTGCAAGAACTGATGGAAGTAGAGATCATAGATAGTAAGTGGCTGAAAATCAAGGAAGCTGTGACATCAACCTTTGAAGAAGAACTGGGGAATAAGAAGATACAACACAAGGAATGGATTTCTGCGGAGACCTTGCACAGGATCCAAGAAAGGAAAGGAAAGAAGCCAGGCAACAGAAGCAGAGCAAGCTGCGTACCAAGAAGCTTTCATGAAAATACAGCAAGCCTGAGAGACCAGTAAAGGAAAAAGACGGTAGATCAATCATCGGAGAAGAAGGAGAGAGAAGACGGAGAGAGAAGACGATGGGTGGAGCACTTTGAAGAACTCCTCAACAGACCAGCGCCACAGAATCCACCAGACATCCCACCAGCTGATAGAACCTTGCCCGTAGATTGCAACAAGCAAACCAAGGAAGAGATCCGCAATGCCATCAGACAGCTAAAGAAAGGCAAGGCGGCAGGACCAGACAAAAGCGCTGAAGGCCGACGTATAAACTACAGTGGAGATGCTCTACCCCCTCTTTGAGAAGATATGGGGAGAGTAACAAGCTAAGTACCATCAGAGTGGAAAGAAGGCTACCTCATCAAGATCCCAAAGAAAGGCGACCTTAGTTCCTGCGCAAACTACCGAGGAAAGGTTTTCAACAGAATCGTCCAGAACAGAATGAAGGATGTCGTAGACACTCAGCTCAGAGACCAGCAGGCGGGCTTCAGGAAACACAGGTCATTGCGACACTGCGAATCATCCTGGAGCAGTCCTTAGAGTGGAATTCACCTTTGTTCATCAATTTTGTTGACTACGAAAAGGCGTTCGACAGCCCAGACAGGGGGGCACTCTGGAAATTGCTGACACACTACGGCATCTCGGACAAGCTGACCAACATCATCAGGAACTCCTACAAGGGAATGAACTCCTACAAGGGAATGAACTCCTACAAGAGAACACCTGCAGGGTGGTACATGGGGGACAGATCACATACTCTTTTGAGGTGAATACCGGGATCAGGCAGGGCTGCTTGCTCTCGCCTTTCCTTTTCCTGCTGGCGATCGATTGGACCATGAAGACATCTAGGAAAGCGAAATGGAATTCAGTGGACTCTATGGACAGAACTGGAGGACCTCGATTTTGCAGATGACTTGGCTCTCCTGTCCCACACTCAGCAGCAGATGCAATGGAAGACCAACGATGTGGCGACCACCTCTGCACAGCTTGGACTGAACATCCACAGGGGGAAGATAAAGGTCCTGAAAGTGAATGCGGACAACACTCACCCCATCAAGTTGCATGGAAGAGCAGGTCCTGGAATAAGTACAAGCCTTTACCTACTTGGGCAATGTCGTCGACAAGCAAGGTGGTACAGACGCCAATGTAAGAGCAAGAATCGGCAAGGCAAGGCAAGAGCAGTGTTTGTGCAACTAAAGAACATCTGGAGTTCAAAAGAGCTGTCCCTGAAGACCAAAGTTCGACTGTTCAACACCAACGTCAAGTCAGTCTTGCTGTATGGGTCTGAGACCTGCGGACAACCATCAAGAGAGTTCAGACTTTCATTAATACTTGTCTAAGAAAGATCCTCCAGATTCGCTGGCCTGACACCATCAGCAACAAAGACCTATGGCAGAGGACCAACCAGACCCCAACAGACGAAGAGATATACAGAAAAGAAGATGGAGATGGCTGGGACATACACTGCGCAAACCAACATCCAACACCACAAGACAAGCCCTCACATGGAATCCTCAAGGGAAAAGGAAAAGAGGCCGACCACGAAACACCTGGCGCCGAGACCTAGAAGCTGACACCAAGAAGATGGGTTACACCTGGGGACAACTTGTGAGAGTGGCAGAGGACATGATGATGATGATGATGATGATGATGATGATGATGATGATGATGATGATGATGATGATGATGATGATGATGATGATGATGATGATGATGATGATGATGATGATGTCTAGAATCTAAATAAAAAACGCATTATACACCTTGATAGTTAATGTCATAACTTTAATGGCATAAAGTGTAAAGAGGATGAATTCGAAATTTCGAACTATATTGAGTATATAACATACCCGACATCTATAGGCAAACATTGGTCAAACCGTTTAGTGCGTCTTCTTGTGCGTCTTACATATAAAGACGCGCATAAGACGTATTATACGTTCAATTCAGACAAACTATCGGTTCGTACTGGCAGTGCGCCGTTCTATTTAAACTTAAAATAATCGATATTACAGTGAAAATACAAAATGTGTTCAATTGTTCTGTTTTTCTGTAGCGATTACATTTACCGATTTATCGGCAAATACTGCGATAAAATTTAAATTTCGTACCTTTTATGCAATGAACCTATGTTATATTTTTATTTCCCTTTGCTACAAATTATCATATTTAAAAATGGAGAAAACTAAGTTTTATTGCGGTATTTGCCGATCAATCGGTAATTGCTACAGTAACACAGAACAAATTACAGTAAATCACAACAAACTACGGAAGCGGGACACTTTTTGTATTTTCACTGCAAATGCTTTTTAAATTCTATAATTCAAAACTGTGCCCGTCTTTTCCATAATTTAAGTGCCCGTCTTTTCCATAACTTCCCGTCTTTTCCATAACTGCACGTCTTGTCGGCCATAACTGCATGTCTTTTCCATAACTGCCCGTCTTTTCCATAAGTGTCCGTCTTTTCCATAACTGCCCGTCTTTTCCATAAGTGCCCGTCTTTTCCATAACTGCCCGTCTTTTCCATAAGTGCCCGTCTTTTCCATAAGTGCCCGTCTTTTCCATATAACTGTACGTCTTTTCCATAAGTGTCTGTCTTTTAGTGTCCGTGTCCGCGTGTCCGTGCACGCGTTTTCCAGTACACCGCGTAACGTTAGTCGTTAGTTTTATGACAATTGTCATGATAATATCTATCTATATAACTTGTATATATGTATATACTAGCGTCGCTTGGCAGTGTTTCTTTCGTGCAATTCTATACACAAAATGTGCAGTTTTCAATGGATTCTCGTAGTTGTAAAAATAAATGCGCAGTTATATGATTAGCTATAGTGATTTGTGATTAGTGCTGCAGTGATATTCAATGCATGAAGTGTGTATTGAATTTGAATTCTGATAATTAAAATTCGAATTCCTCCTCCGAGCTATCCAAGAGCTCGAGATCTCCATATGATCTCCACTTTGTAGGTCGATGACACCCGCGTGTATTAAATAAGCCATGTTGCCATGTGTTTGGTTACAATGCAGAAATTTGGTAAATAACATCAAATTTGTTCGAATAGAGTTTAACGGTACATAGAATGCATGGCTCTACTATGCGGGGGGGGGATACCCTTGAATGATGAGTGAAAATCACTTGACAGTACATGATAGTCATCACTATATAAACTGGAATTAATTTGACAAGTTCAGTAAAATACTGCAATATAATTTTCCTGGACATATGTTTCCTGCATGGGGACATTTTGAATTTCTGTTGGTCATTGCTTCCGTTTCCTACATGATTCTAAGTGTGTACTGATAACTGATAATGCAAGCCAGGCTGTTTTACATAAGGTGCATGTGTAATTAGGTTTACTATCGAACTTTCACTCGACTTGAAATATATATTGTCAAATACTTTGTGATCAAAGAAACTTTAATTGCATATAAAATAAGCCTATAGTATAGAATGTGTTCTCAGGCACGAATAATGACCATGTGAAATTAAGATGTTTGCCGATAAAAAAATTCAAAATGCTCCTAAAAACAAGAGCGAAAATCCATTCCAAAAACTGGATGGGGAAAGATGCCTGCATGCCAACAAACGTAATTTATTATAGATTATATTATGAATGTCCATAAACGTCCCCCCGTCCTCCCAGCTAGGATTGACGCTGTTGCCTACAAATCCGCCGTTTTGTTGAGTTAGTTTAGTAGCTACTGACAGAGAGAATACGACATTGGTGTAGTAACACCTAATATAAAGAGATACGCTATGACTAAAGCCCCGTTTACACCATACGCTCAATTCTGCACTTATGACTACTTATATATAAAAGTATATATAAGCATATCATCATAGCCTAATTAGGGGCAGCCATGATTACGGGATATCGACATCACATCATATCTATGTGAAAATAATATTGAAAACCTACCTGGTTTTGTCGATATAGAAAGCGAGATAGAAAGTAAAAGACATGCAACTGTGAACCAATAAACCCCATTTCGTCTTCCCATATTGTCCATATCTTTGCAGTCAAAGAAATAAGTTCAGTTTTTCCGGTTTCACAATAACTGGCTACTGTAAAATTTTAACGAACTCGCCGTAGAGCCTGTTAAATGTCAAGGATCAAGGAAATTCTCAAGATTGAAAGATCAATTATTCTCAGTTCTTTCTATATTATTTCAAATCGGTTATTGTACCATCACGTTGCCAGGACAAAAATATTTTGAGGCATATCTGAATATAAATCAAGATCTATTGACAGTATTGTTGAATGCATGTTGTTTTGAAAATTGAAATTTGATTGTTGCGAAAAACGTGTAGAAGCCCACAAAAATATGCCTAATAACTCTGATAAGAGCGACATGTTTTGTCTTTCATATTGTTCTCACTTTGTTTTGTTATTTTGTTTACATTATGTGATTTCCTTTTGTGATATTCGATTTCACAAAATATGAATTTCTGAACATCATCATGCATGACTATTTATGAAAGATATGGCGATCAAGCATCTACGTACGTCATAGAGGAACTAGGGGTTACTACCGCAAGGAAAGTGCTGCTTTGGATCCACAAGCAAATACTAAAATGTTAAATATATCTGAAAACTAATAAATACATTTACATATAACCACACAAAGAAACACTGCATGTATGTATGACTTATGTTGTTGCAAAAATTGAGATTAGGGACCGGTCATAAAGTAGAGGGGGGGGGTGGGCTATGAAAAATTGGGGGTGGGTCACTATTTTTCAACACGTCGAAAAGGGTGGGTCAGGAAAATTTATGCACTGCATTAGGGGTGGGTCAGGTAAAATTATTCACGTCTCACAATTTAATAAATAGCAAATAAAAACTTTTGCGAAATCTCTTTAACCTATTAACTTTATATATTAAACAACAGGAATTTACATTTGTATACAGTACATTGGGAAGTGTTCTAGTTACCATAGTCTACTCAATGTACTGCCATGCATTATGTTTGGACATAGTTGAATTATGTTCAAGAGTCGGGGGCGTGTTACAACATTTCAATCTCGGAGATTTTTCGGGGATTCTGACTAAACTAGTAAAGAATCGTGGTAAGCCAATGCTGCCAACGTACGCGCACCTATCTACATTACCGTACAGTACATTATCTACATGACGGGGGGGGGAGTCACTAAGATTTCTGCTCTAATCTAGGGGTGGGCCACCTCAATTTATTGTCACAATTTGGGGGTGGGTCACTGTAAACCAGTCTTTAAAAAATCAATTTTCATAGCCCACCCCCCCCCTCTACTTTATGACCGGTCCCTTACAACACTTTAAAAACTGACCATACAAAAACTATTTCAAGTTTACAAACTAACATATCAGTTCAGTATATACAAATTAAAAGAAGAGAAGGAAGAAGGGAACAAAGAAAGGGACATGTGAACTAAATGCACAACATGTCAACATACAATACACGCACGGTAGAGGTAAACACACACATGGACAGAACTGACAATGAACATAAAAGTACACGAGCACAGACACGGTCACCGACAGGCACACGATTTGAATGAACATGCCCTGTGGCAGGGGCAATCACACCAAATCACACAGAATTTCTTGAAAGAAGTAGGACTGGAAAATTAGGGGCTTCGGTGGCCAAGTGGTTAGCGCACTTACCTTTCACCTCTGAGGCTGCAGGTTCGAATCTCACTAAGTACCTTCTCAATGCGACTCGAACCCAGTCCTCATGTGAAAAGAGTAAAAGTCAACGCTCTGCCGAAAGCCGTGGGTTTTCCCCGGGTACTCCGGTTTCCTCCCACAGGGAAAGTTGACAGGGTGGGTTAGGTAAAAAGGGCCCACAGTAATTGGCATATGCTGTTGTGGTGACCCTGCCCTAGTTGGCAAAGCTAAATAAATAAATTAAACGTGTTAGGATGGACTTCTTTACATAGAACGTTCCAGGACAATTTAACAATACCATCTTAAACACTAAAAACCTGACTAAGTCGTGTACGACCATGTTCAAAAAAAGACACACGAGTCATAACTGTTTATGTTAATGTCAATATTGGGCCATTCCATTTAATATCCATCCCCATGGATGAAATCAGTAAAATTTTAACCCCTAAGCAAAAAATATGAAAGTGCCGACAGAAAACTCCCTTCAGAAATTTGTAAGTTTTCCCCTTACCCCTCAGAAAAATTGCAGAGATCAAAGGATGCCAACAGGCTTAATGACTTTGTAGTCACCCATCAGAAAAATTCATCCATGGGGCGGGGGGGGGGGAGGGTAGACGTTAAATGGAATGGCCCATGCATAGCCGTAAAGTGTCTTGCCCAAAACTTTGATGTCTAACGTAACAGAGGGGTACAAGTTCCAATGTCAGTCTCTCTTTACTGTCATTTCTCAACAATCCATTTCTGTGTGATATTCCAGCTATTACATACATATTTTTTTGAAGTAACAATCCATAGAATATTTCGAGCTGTCAGGATGGCACGACTTGTTGGTGTATTAAATATTTAAATCAGTACATAAATTCCAATGACTTTGTGCCTGTGTGTGCCTCATTGTCCTCAATGGGCTGCCCTACAATGGACCATAGACACATTTTTTGCTATTAAGGTTCCAATGACCACATGTTATCTGAAATAACATAATTTGGAATGAAAACTGGATATTATAGAGTTCACTTACACTGGCATTGAGTAGATATCATATTTCAGGATGATTGAATGAATATAAAACCATGCGGTTCTGATATAATTTCAAGATATTTTGCATATGCAAAATAAAATGCCATATAAATACAGATCAATCAGTGTATTGAGCAATCATGATCAACTATTTAGAATCAATACGTTAACTGACAAAAAACGAACATTCACAAAGTAACTCAGAGCTTGTATAAAATATATAAAATTGATACGATCATGTTACGTCAAGAATAGTGTGCTGCTTGCCTAAAGGCAAGCAGCAATTACATAATTAAAAAAAGAGCAAAAGGATGCATTTGGAAGTCCACACACAAATGCAGTAAATTTCAGTGTTTATCTCTTTCACAGTATCTCAAAATCGCTCCGAAAAAAATCCTGCAATTATCCATGTCATCATCTATATCTGATGATGACGACCGTCCGCCATGCAATCTCCTGCACTCTGCATTGCGCGTGACTGATAAGCGGCGAGTTGGGACAAATTAAGTATGTTATTTCTGACAGGACAGAAATGGTAGACTGAGTCTCTGTGGAGGAAAGGGGTTCCAAATAATAGATACAAACGTCGCGAGAATCCTATAGAGGGTCAAGGGGTCCGGAAGCATGATCCCTCGAGGAAATTCCTGAATTCTAGGGCTACAAAATACAGCAGCACGTCTTATCTGTTCTAACCGTGGTTCTATTCCTAAGCATGATCACATCACTCCGACTCTCATCAAACTACACTGCATGGCTTCCTGTTCGATTAAGGATCAAGTTCAAAATTGCCATGCTTGCTTTTAAATGTATCCATCAGTGTGCACCTAGCTCTCTATCTTGTCAATATTTTAAAAGTAAGAAAGACGTCGTGCTATAGATAGTCTAAGGTCTACAAAAACAAAGAAAACACTCGGTGACAGAGCATTCGTAACATGATCTGCTCCAAAAATCTGGAATGAATTACCTATGTATATAAGAAATCTGCATAACTTTAGTATTTTTAAGAAATTAGTTAAGACTTATTATTTTCGGAAGAAGCCTTTAACTGATGTAAATACTTCATGTGACATATAATCTATATAATCTCGTTTACTTTTAGTTAGTAACCATTCAGCGTAGAATAATTTCAGTGTAATTATGTTTTGTGATGCACATTTGATCACATACTAGCGCCTATATAACATGTTAATTTGCGTAATATAAATATTAAATATTATTATTATTGTCTCTATTTACTAGCTGACACTCAATCTTAGAGAAGCATTTCAATTTAATAATGAAAGACATAATACATACTATCTCAGAAATAGAGATACTGATTTAGCACCACCCATGCTGAAAAAAGAGGCTAGCGTGGTTAAGTAAAGTTTGTATGTGTGTGTGTATGTACTAGTGATGGGCGATACCGATTGGTGACGTGGTATTGTTCGATACTTGCACCCTTTTTTAGACGATTTGTTTAACTATTTCTTGGTTGAATAAGAAACTCATAAATCACTAAAATACTCTTAATATTCAAAATGTGGTACATGTAGAAAATATTCATTACGTTCTGTGCTTTTGGTTGACTTATAGCTTTATTTTGGTTACATACGGCAGAAATGAAAAATATTTTTTCCGCTGACTGACAGGTATCGAAAATTACCGATTAAGTACTCATTTCCGGTATCGAAAATAGAAATTTAATTTGTGTTTATATATTTTGGCATCGAAATAAGTGTCAGTATCGACTGAACTTCAAAGTATCGGACTATCGGTATCAAATTAAAAAACTTTGGCACAGAGAATGGCAGGGCCGTACACAGTGCAACTGCTCCCCTAGAGAAAACTATATTTACGATTTTTAGAATGACATTATTAATTATTATTTGGGTATTTGGGACTTTTTTCGGCATATATAGGCCTTACTGACCCCCTGGTGAAAAAATCCTGCGTACGGCCCTGGAGAATGGCACAATGGCAGCAATCCAATCATTTCTAATAAGCGATGACCCAGATACGGTCACATATATGTGCCGTCGCCGTGAAACCAACGAATAGAGGCTTGGTGGGCGTTCTTAAGGAGATTGCATTCAACTTGGTGGATAAATCTTTTCAAAGATATGGTGGATAACATCTAGAGTCGTAGATCTTACTTCAGAATTGGAAATGGAATGCCTATGGTTTTGCTTCTCCAGCTGCTTCAGAACGTCTTAGATGAAATAAGAGAACATTGCAATGATTTCCTTGTAATCAAAACCTCTATAGAAATAGCGAATGAGGCTTTCTTCGATCCTCTTCAAGCGTTTCGAAGTGCTTGTGTTCTAAACCGTCTTCATTGACATCTGCCATTTTGTCTAACATGTTAACCGCAAATTGCGCTGGTTATGTCCACCTGCCGCGGACTTTTTCTTTGTGTCGTGGCAATATTTTGTTTCTGCCGTGAAGTTTTTGTTTGTGCCGTGAAGCTTTTGTTTCGGAAGCTTTTGTTTTTGTTTGTGCCATGACCACTAAGGGCCACCGGGTACCAACGACCCACCCACTCAAAAATTCGGGTGAGTCGATCGTGCGCTTCAATTCCATGCAAGTCAAGCTTCCAGCTTTCAGCTTGGCTTGCGCGCTGATCAATAACGCCATACCTGACGGGACGGACCATTAGATATTTGAGGGGGTGGTTGCAGCTTTTTTCCATGCAGGATTTTTTTTGGACGCACATGTTGTGCACGCCTTTTTTTTCGTTTAATAGTCAAACGCTTGCAAGAATTTTTTATTTATAGTTTTTAATAGGGGCAGGTTACAATATCTTTGAAAGAAAATTTGATAGTGTACATGTAAACAGGCCCTTTATCATAATTCGACAGTGACTGCTCCGTTTCCGGCCAGTGGCGTAGCCAGAAAACCAATGCGATTTCAAGCATTTTGCGGGTGAAATCTAGCAGAATTCCAAAGATTATAAAGTACATCGAAGACATGAATTTTCCCAGACATTTCTACTCGGAATTAAATAAATTGGAAAAGTCACTTTGAAAACAGGAGGAGGAGTCAGTGTCACCTTATTTCCCCTCTGTGATGCTGGGGGGAGTATGTGATTTTGATCAGAAATGTTGCATTTAAATAATTCTAGGTTCCATGAGATACCATTTCCGCATTCTCAAAATTGCGTTGCTTTTTATCGGATACAGAATTTGATACAGAATAGGTCTGAGAAGAAATATTCATGCTATGATAATGCATACTCATGTATTTAATTAACAGTTAAAAAAAACTAAACTAAATCTATTCTTTTTGGAAGTTTGGAACCATATCTACAAGAATACAAATGCTTTAACGAGATTTTACAAATCAAGTTCCTCCAGTATTAATCAGTTTCAGCTTCGAGCATGTAACGTGTACCCATTTTGCGGATTTAGCCTTTTTGAGAGAATGGTTTTTGTGGCGATTGGGGGAGGCGGTCGCTCGCCCCCCACCCCTTGGCTACGCCACTGTTTCCGGCATAGTTTCAAATATTAATCAGTTACATAGAGATACAAACTGTAGACGATTGCCTTTGAACAGAAATACAGGCCCTGATTTAATAATTGAGAACAGGTCATAATTTTAAGGCGTGTACTTATCCACATTCATCTACAACATCTTTGACATGTGGTACAGGCAGCTGGAGAGATGGTAGCCAGAAGTGGCGGCAGGCTGGTTGGCAATCTGAAGGCCTGTTGCGGGGTTCTGTATATTACCACAGAATAAACAAATCTGGTTACTCTGCGGTATTAATTATGATATGCAATAAATCAAGGCAGATTATCTGCGCTCTCAGACCTCAGACTCAGTAGTTGTCGTACAACCTCTGGTATGTACTTCATGTCTTGCAGCAATATAATGAATCCGATGTGTGGGGTTGGGTATAGCCCTAAGACCCCTAAGACATGCATGAAGTATATACCCTACCTCCTCTGCAGGCCGTATGCCCGTTCGCATGTTTCGTCGCCTTAATTTTTAAAACTCCTGTGCCTTCACAAATTTGGAAGCTTCGCATAATGAAATAATGAATGATCATCAGGATTGTCACGGCATTCTATCTATTCTTCATATTTTATGTCCAGAAGTTCCAAATAGGGGTCCAGCCGTCCAGGAATTTGGAGTTTACTCTCATAGGGTGGACGCTTGCACGAATTTTTTTTCAAGTTTTCTTCTCGCACGTTTTTTTTTAAGGATAAAGACTTGCTCGAATTTTTGGGGGGATTTCTGCAACCACCCCCTCAAATATCTAATGGTCCGTCCCTAAACAAACTGAGCATAAATGCGAGTGTTGAGAAATAGTATACTAGCCTTAATAGCATGATTGCATGAAGCAAATTCGCCGGAAAGCGGGGGGGGGGGGGTTATATTAATTGCTTTTTATTTCCAAATATAAGGTTAACGTTTTAATAATTAATTAATATTAATTATTCTAAGCATTTTAGTTGAGTAAGTAAACCTAAATAGACCTACATTCACGCATATGTCAATTTAGAAATGTCACACACTAGGTAAGGTGGGCTTTAGGTGTCAAGGGGGTTGTATGATTTTTAGGGAGCAAGATGTTAAGATTTTTGTCACTCGAGAAGGGGGGGGTATAACTTATAATAATAGTAAGTGATATTTCGGAACAGTATCTAGTTCCTTCAATACCAATGTGTTCGTGTAATATGAATTTTTTTTTCTGTGCTGGTGTTGTGTACTCAGGTGAATAATATGTTTGTGATGTTACTCTGAGTGCATATCCGCACCCGGCGAGCTTGAAAAATATGCCCGGCCACGGTGGGATTCGAACCTACGACCTTTGGAATACCAGCCCAATGCTCTTCCAACTGAGCTACGCGGTCAGGACAGTTCGAGTAAGTGATATTTCGGAACAGTATCTAGTTCCTTCAATACCAATGTGTTCTTGTAATATGAATTTTTTTTTCTGTGCTGGTGTTGTGTACTCAGGTGAATAATATGTTTTGTGATGTTACTCTG
>CACRXK020001093.1:1478-60524 GCA_902702795.2 Paramuricea clavata | reverse complement strand
GGCTTCTTAAATACCCAATGACGTCACCTGCCAAGAAGATGCATATATTCCTCTGGCAAATAGGCACCGTCATCCCTATTCAAAGCATGATGACTCATATTTATATGCCACGCTTCTAGGCAAAGTCTTTGACCATAGCGATTGTTTGTGGTAATTACGCAATCTCGTGTTTGGTGTAACATACATGTTCGGCTAAAGCTGATTTTCCCTTGTCTAAAGTTGAAACAGCCTTTTGATGTTCTTTTAGCCGTGTACCAAACTGGCGTTTAGACTGACCCAAATACTCTTTGTCGCAGTCACCGCATAGTATAGAATATATAGCATGAGTCTTCTGATTTGTTTCAACAGGGTCTTTTGGCTTTGCGAAAATATGACCTAAAGTCAATGTATGGAACTATTGCAAAACCCTTAACAGAGGCATCACCCTCAGAGTTATTTTGGTTCCTACAAACAGGTGGTCTCAGGCAATCATTAAGAAAACGCTTTGGGTAATTGTTTTCCCCTAAAACATTTAGAACATATTCACGTCCATTAGCTTGAGAATCACTGTTTGACAGCAACGATTCAGCTCTTTGAAGCAAAGTTTTTGCTACGGATCTCTTATGGCTTACTGGGTGATGAGAGTTGTATGACAAGTATTTGTCTGTGTGTGTGGGTTTGCGATAAACATCAGTCTCTAACTTCCCTTCGACAGTTCTGTGCACATTCAAATCTAAAAAAGCTAAAGTCCATTTATCTCACGTTCTACCGTGAATTGTATGGACGGCTCAATAGAATTTAAATGTTGCAACAGAATATCGATCTCATTTGTAGAAACCGCAGAGATGACATCATCGACGAAACGTTTCCAAAACTATAGGGACACCGGAACAGAGGCTAAAGCTCTTTGTTCGACATCTTCATTACTAAATTAGCAATTACTGCCGAAACTGGTGACCCCATCGCTGTTCCAAAAACCTGTTGATAATAACAGCCCTCAAACACAAAGTATGTGGCGTTGAGACAAAAAGACAGAAGATCAATAATATCTTCTACAGACAAGGATGTTGTTTGTAACAAAGTGGCATCCTGTCTTAGTCTTTTTGTCGCAACCTTGATGGCAAGATCAACTGGGATATTTGTAAACAAGGAAACGACATCAAATGATACCAACACTTGATCTTCTTTAAGAGTTTTACCTCTTACAAATTCTGCAAAATGACAGGAATTTTTGACAGTGTTTTCGGTATTTCCCACCACAGGGGACCAAATGTTCGCCAAAAAACTTGAAACTCCATATGTAGGAGAATTCACAAAGGACACAATAGGTCTCAATGGAATTTCCGGTTTATGGATTTTCGGTAAGCCATAGAAACGCGGAGATAGTCCATCGCTGTTGTATAACTTTTATATGTAGCCTTGCTGATAATATTAGATTTCCTCAAAAGAAGTAACTTGGCGTTTAAACCTCTTTGAATCTTTCCAGTAGGATCAGACTTGAGAATAGAATAGAATACGTATTTCTATCATTCAACAGTGAAAGAGCCTTCTCGCGATATCTTATTGGCAGGTGACGTCATCCCTTGGGTATTTAAGAAGCCACGATCGCATTTTTAGATCACCCCTGATGAAGACACTAGATTGGAGTGTCGAAACGTACGTTGGGTCTTGATTACAATTCGACTGGGCTTTGTAATCATTTATTTAAACCAGAGTAGCGAGCAAAACATGATTGTTAATGTTTGTTCCTACCCAAATAAAATGTATTGCTGTGTTCTTACAAATGTTGTGTTGGTTTGGATCACTATTATTTGGCCTATGAAGACAAGGCCCATGGCTTATATTCAGAGGTTACAATATTCATCTTGCCCAACATAGTTTGTCATTGTCCAAAAATGATGGCTGAGAAGCAAGTGCCCTTTTGAAATGACTACCCCCGCCCCTTTACATTGCTTCCGGCGCCCCTGAGCTTGCGAGACTAAAGAAATCAGTTGAGTCAGAGATCTTTATTTAAACAAGAAAGACGCGGAGATAACCAAAATATTATCGCCAATCGCTTGGCTCGCCAACAAGCTTTATGCAATAGAATAAAAAGGCAAGAAGGTAGCCAACGAGAACGTGTCGTCACGGACCTTGTTTACTGTCTAGCACAAGGGTGCAAACTCGTGTTCAGTGCAACGAGAACTCTACCAGATCATACGTCCACCAGATCATCTGTAAACAGAGCTGTATCAAAGCTTGTCAAAACTGCTAGAAACACTGCTATAACTGGGAAACTATTGAAATCTAAAGGGAAATTATTGAATACATGCGAAAAGCTGAAAATGACGTGACACTGCCACTGCCACTGGGAATAATGCACCTATCAATGGCCCCAGAGGGGGGGGGGGGGTCCGGCATAGGTGGGGCATTTTGATTTTTTGAGCAAATTTTCAATCAAATGCTCCACCGTCGGGCAATAAATATTGGTCAAATACCCCACCATTTTGCAATAAATTCCTAACAAACCTTAGCACTTACTACGACAAACCTACCAAATGTGCCCCGTTCGGGTTATCCGATCACGTGACCATTGAGATTAGACCAATTAAACGATCAAAAGTTCAAGGAACATCAACAGCATCAGTAAAGGTGAGAGACTTGAGACCTAGTTCCCGCCTTGCTGTAAGGAAATATATAGAGATGGTAGACATTCCCACCTTGCTTAACACAGGCCACTCTTGTGAAGAAAAAACATCTTTATTCCAAACAATAATTAATAATGGGTTGGATTCAATTATTCCGCTACGTAATAAAACTGTTAGATTAAATGAACCTCCATGGATGAACACAACTTTGAAAGGTCTTATAAGGAAACGACAAAAAGCCCTTAATCAGAAAAGAACTACAGAATTTAAAAGGCTGAGGAATCAAATCAACCGCCAAAGAAAAAAATGTCGGGCAAAATATTACGAAAATAGCGTTCACCATTTAAAACAATGTAAACCATCAGCATGGTGGAAAGAGGTTAAAAAGCTTAGTGGAATGAATGTAATCGGGGGAACCTCAGATGAAATTGTGAAAGCTCTGAGACCAGGAGATGACCCTTCTAGCTCTGATAAAAGAGATTTAGCCAACGAGATTAATAATGCCTTTTTGGCTCCTATGGCTAGATATGTGCCGTTATCCTCAGTACCTCGTCAACATCTCATCCAACCTGCACAAAGTGATACAGTAATTACTGTAACATTGAATGCTGTTTTCGAAAACCTTCTCAAACTTAATCCCAAAAAAGCTCATGGTCCGGATGGCATACCGTCGTGGCTCCTAAAAGAAAACGCAGATCTATTAGCTGGTCCGATAGCGGCCATCTTGAACTGTTCATATCGGGAATGTACCCTACCGCCAGTTTGGAAGAAGGCGGACGTAGTTCCAATACCGAAAGAAAAGCCCATCCAGGATATCAATCGTCAGTTACGCCCTATTTCACTTACACCTATTCTATCGAAACTCGCAGAAGAATTTGTTGTAATGATTTATGTGAAGCCAGCAGTGATGGAATTGATCGATAGTAAACAATTTGGGACGGTGCCGGATAGTTCTACGACATATGCTCTTATAAGCATGCTACACACTTGGAATAAGGATACGGATGGTAACGGTTCAACAACTCGAGTTATGACGTTTGACTTCCGTAAAGCATTTGATTTAATAGACCACAATATTTTATCGGAGAAGTTAACAAAGTATAACATACCGAGGTCTGTCATGCTTTGGATCTTAGACTTTCTAACTGACCGAGAACAGAGGGTAAAACTCAGCCAAGATTGCCATTCCGAATGGGGCAAGGTTCCAGCCGGCGTCCCCCAAGGCACAAAGCTCGGCCCATGGTTATTTTGTATTATGATTAATGATCTAAGCGTTAAGGACGTTAATGAGTTATGGAAATATGTTGACGACTCATCCTTGTCGGAATCAGTTTGTAGAGATGGTCCAAGTAACTTACAAAAGTACGTAGATGAATTTAACCAGAAATCAACAGCTAACGGTTTTCAGATAAACGAATCAAAATGCAAAGAGTTGTGTATAAGCTTTGCACCAAGCATACGTGAGTTCCAGCCAATTACTATTAATGGGAAAATTGTCGAACGTGTAACATCGGTAAAATTGCTGGGTCTAACCATCTCAAATAACTTAAAGTGGAATAGTCATATTTCACACGTTTGTAAAAAGGTCGCACCTCGTCTATATTTTTTAAGACAACTAAAACGAGCGAAATTACCAGCTAACGACCTAATCCTTTTCTACTCCACCTGTATTCGACCAGTCATCGAGTATGCGTGCCAAGCATTTCACGACTCATTACCCAAATACCTGTCTGATGATCTTGAAAGACTTCAGAAACGAGCTTTTCGAATAATATTCCCAGATCAACACTACAAAGAAGCATTGAGGAACACGAACACCCCATCACTGTACGATAGAAGACAGGAATTAACAACAAAACTTTTTAAGGACGTAGTAAATAATCCTGAGCACAAATTAACGGATTTGTTACCGCCATTAAATAATGACAATAGTCATTTTTTGCGTAAAAATAGGAAATTTAACGTGCCACTTCATAAAACGAACAGATTTAGGAACAGTTTTATCACTTATAACTCTAATAAGTTTTTTGAATAACTTAGAAACTGTTTTTTTACCGCGAATATGCTGGTTTTTAACCTAATCTAAATTAGCATTAGTGAGTGTTTTAGTAACAAATTATAAGTCTGCGCATACAGTATATATATGTAAATGTGTATTTTTAAGTATTTAGTCTAATCTTATTCGTTTTCTTAAACAAATACATGTAAAATTAGTTTTAATATCCTTGTAAACCTAACATATTTCAGCAGTGGAATTAGTTATATTCTGGAGCTGTAAGTTTTAGTGTCAAATAAACTATCAAACTAAATACTATGTTAATAAAAGTCATTCGGTTCAAATTGCCTCAACTCGGGGCCAAAATACTAATCAAAATCCCCAGGGTGGGGATGCAATTGATGATTAAATACCCCGCATATGCCCGACCCCCTCCCTCTGGTACGGTGGCCCACAAGCGTCACGGCGAAAGTAAATAGCCATGGCAAAATTAAATTAACTCATGGCAAAATAAAGTTAACTCACTGCAAAATAAAGTTAACTCACGGCAAAATAGAATTAATTCACGGCAAAATAAAGTTAACTCACGGCAAAATAGAATTAACTCACGGCAAAATAAAGTTAACGAAATAGAATTAATTTAAATAGTAAATAGTAAAATTTAATTTAATTTAATTTAATTAATTTAAAGTAAATAGCCATGGCAAAATTAAATTAACTCACGGCAAAATAAAGTTAACTCACGGCAAAATAAAGTTAACTCACGGCAAAATAGAATTAACTCACGGCAAAATAGAATTAATTCACGGCAAAATAAAGTTAACTCACGGCAAAATAGAATTAACTCACGGCAAAATAGAATTAACTCACGGCAAAATAAAGTTAATGAAATAGAATTAATTTAACGTTAGAAGGCCCGGCCTTAGAAGAAGAGGGGCAAATCACTCGAAAAAAGTGCACGGGACTTTCGGACTTTTGTGCAATTTTTTCCGGACTTTTTTGCAGACAGGAAAAACGATATTCACTCATGAAAATAATACACTTACCAGAGCAGCCGCAAGAAATAATACTCGAATTCATATTTCGGATGACAAGAAGCACCTCGCTGCATTCCATTCGCGCCTTCGCGGAAGCTAACCAGCGGTACCAGCCTTCAGGGCCTGATGTTCAGGTGGTTCAGGTTAAATAAAATAATCAACTGCGGTTACACGAAGTATATGTAGCATTTATAACACCAAAGTGGCATTTGGCATCGTTTTTACGGAAATTTTTAATTTATTCGAAATATACAAGAATATTTTATGCGATATTTACAGATTTTAAAGAATCTTCAAAAATTTTCAAGGATTACATGGACTTTTTACCGATTTAGGGATTTGCAGACTTTTGAAAATCCCTCTGGACTTTCCGGACTTTTTACGGACTTTTTGAGGAAGTGTACGAGATTTTTTGAATGATTTGCCCCTCGTTAGAAGAGGCCTGAAACAAAATGGCTTGTGAGTAATTTCTTCAGCAAATTAAGGGGGAGTTAACCTAAAAAATATGGTGTAAGGAAAAACGTCATAGTTCACTAAGTTTACATCAAACCCCCCACAAACTATATATGGGGAATCTAAAAAAGCTATTTACTGCACACAAAAAGCCATATTAAGGTGGCTCTGGACCGATTGCCAAATTTACGACTAAACTATATTCAAGAAAAGATTGCACATTCTGTATTTGAATGATTTGGCTCTTTTATATCTTAAATTAACTAACACATAGGGATTACTGTTTTAAGCATAGAGAATTTGGATACATTAAATAATGAAAAAGTTACGGCCAATCAGATTTTAGCACTGAATTATAAAATATTGAAACTGCGATAACTTTAAAAATATTTTCCATGAAACAAATTCCTATGCTTAAAACACAAAGATGACTGAGTGGAACAATCACTAAAAATTTCAGCCAAGTCCGTTGTAATCTACTCAAGATATCTTTTCTCAACCGCTGAAATAGTGCGAAATGAGAAAATAGAGTTTAAAGTTTTCGTTACTGGTTAATGTTAAATATTTCATCATCTTACAAAGTTAGAGTCTTATTTGTAAGTTCTAATAACCTATAGGATCCCTGTGAGAAGTAGCTAGAAATCTGCTGCCTCATATGTCACTCCTTCAGTATTGCAGAGGGCCTCTTCTCTTCTGGTACGCAATAGGCGTCGCCTCTTTTTCTTATCAGTAGCTTGCAAATCAGACTTCTTCGCTTCAGTTATCTTGCTTCATCTCTTGGAACCTTTACTTTTTCTTCAAGTGATCCCATGATGCCTTCAACTTGCTTGTAGTAAACAGACCTAGAAATACAAGGCATGTTGAAAATGCTGCAACAAGATGCCAGACCTTCGTAATCGCTGCCGGTCTCCACTGAATGGTAAACAGCACAGCGATTTATATCTTGTGACCTTCCCCGAGTAGCAGCATTGACCCATGTGGTGAAACTGTTTGACTCATTACATTAATCACATCCCAACGCAAACTCTGACACAAGACCAGAACGTTTGTAAGGGACGTCTTCAAGAGTCATATTTCCTTATATCTGACAGGGTCATGGAACTGAGTATCATCTCAGGAATAATATTAATTATCAACACAATCTACAAATAATTAATATAATACAAAGGATAAAATATAATGCATATATACTTTTGTTTAAATACACCTTACCAATTAAACCTAAATTAAAAGGTAAGTGCATTGAAAACATAAAAAAATATTGAAGGGAATTTTACCTTTGAACACCAGTACACCACAAACGTGTTGCATACTTGACACAGCTGTGGACACACAGTTCAGACTAATAACCCAGTATTCTTGACAGTTTTGAGGATTCTCAATCGTATACTCGGACTGTGCATTCTTACTGTGCCCTCGCATTTTCTTTCTTGAGGTTTGAACGATATTTTAAACATCAACTTCGCCTGTTTGAGACGTCTGATACGTCACTACGTGATGAATTTGAAACATTTAAAGCCTCGTCTTTCTTGTATCTTTGGTGCCACGATACAGTCCCTTTCCTATTTCTTTTATATGAAGATCCAGAGCTTTTTCCAACCATTTGTTTTTGTTAAAAAGCAAGGATTTAAGAGCGAAGAAGCAGAGGTTTCAGAATGATTTGAAGTGGGCGGCTGTACCAAAAACGTAGCCGCCTGTGACTGATAATTGATAAAAATCAAATAATATGGAATAATTAAAAAGACAAAGTACAACTGTTAATATGTTAGATTTAGATGTCATTTGCATTTATACTTGTAAGCGACAATGTACTTTAATGTGCTACTAGTAGTTTAATTTTTACAGCTACATGAACAGAATGACAATGTACACTATTAGTATTAATTTATGAGTCCGAAATGATTGATCAAATGATGTTATACTTATGTACGTAATGAACTTTATACTTTATCATAATTAAATTCACTGCCAAAGAATTAGTCACTTGAAAAACATTTACCAAGGCCTAAAAAAATACCTGTGGTTCCGGTTCCCGACCGATCCTATTTTTTTCTGCCGATCCTATTATTTTTTGCAACGCGATTGACCGTGCGACCCTATTTTCTCCGGGTGGTTGCGTGCTGCTCATACAGCGTGCCAAAATGGCGTCTGTTGTCACAATAATTATTGAACCAAATTGCCTAAATTCGTCCATAGGAACTATGCATCACTATAAAGTTTGTTCGTTCACTGCAACCAGGTATATCAATCATGTTTCGCTCGCTACTCTGGTTTAAATAAATTATTACAAAGCCCAGTCGAATTGTAATCGAGACCCAACGTTTCGACACTCCAGTCTAGTGTCTTCATCAGGGGTGATCTAAAACTGCGATCGTGGCTTCTTAAATACCCAAGGGATGACGTCACCTGCCAAGAAGATGTATATATTCTTCTGGCAAATAGGCGCCGTCATCCCTATTCAAAGCATGATGACTCATATTTATATGCCACGCTTCTAGGCAAAGTCTTTGACCATAGCGATTGTTTGTGGTAATTACTTTAGAGTTTTCCCACGCAATCTCGTATTTGGTGTAACATACATGTTCGGCTAAAGCTGATTTTCCCTTGTCTAAAGTTGAAACAGCCTTGTCATACGACTCTCATCACCCAGTAAGCCATAAAAGATCCGTAGTAAAAACTTTGCTTCAAAGAGCTGAATCGTTGCCGTCAAACAGTGATTCTCAAGCTAATGAACGTGAATATGTTCTAAATGTTTTAGGGGAAAACAATTACCCAAAGCGTTTTCTTAATGATTGCCTGAGACCACCTGGTTGTAGGAACCAAAATAACTCCGAGGGTGATACCTCTGTTAAGGGTTTTGCAATAGTTCCATACATTCAAGGTGTCACAGAACCAATCAAGAGAATCTTAAGTAATTGTAATTTTAAGGTTGCCTTAAAACCCTATTTGACCTTAGGCCATATTTTCGCAAAGCCAAAAGATCCTGTTGAAAAAAATCAGAAGAGTCATGCTATATATTCTATACCATGCGGTGACTGCGATAAAGAGTATTTGGGTCAGTCTAAACGCCAGTTTGGTACACGGCTAAAAGAACATCAAAAGGCTGTTTCAACTTTAGACAAGGGAAAATCAGCTTTAGCCGAACATGTATGTTACACCAAACACGAGATTGGGTGTGAAAACTCTAAAGTAATTACCACAAACAATCGCTATGGTCAAAGACTTTGCCTAGAAGCGTGGCATATAAATAAGAGTCATCATGCTTTGAATAGGGATGGCGGCGCCTATTTGCCAGAAGAATATATGCATCTTCTTGGCAGGTGACGTCATCCCTTGGGTATTTAAGAAGCCACGATCGCAGTTTTAGATCACCCCTGATGAAGACACTAGACTGGAGTGTCGAAGCGTTGGGTCTTGATTACAATTCCACTGGGCTTTGTAATCATTTATTTAAACCAGAGTAGCGAGCGAAACATGTATGCATCACTAGTTAATATTGATGTCGCCTAGCAAAAAACTGCCAAAACCATGAAAAAAATATTTGAAAAAAATAAATTTCCGACCTACCCACCCTAATTTTTTCACGATATATGAAACCAGAACCACAGGTATTTTTTTAGGCCCAAAGTAGCTCTGAATCTGACTCGTTCTCCGGCTCACTGTCAAATTCGGATTCTCCAATGCTTATGTCACTGTCAGAGTCAATCAGAGTCATCTTCCTGTTCAGGAAGATTCAGAGCCACTGACCATTTGCTACGAAATTCAAGATGGCGACGAGAAAACAAAGAATGTTTATATTATCGCTTTTTCGACAGCAACTTAAGAAAGCAAGTTATGTTTGGTACTATGTATTATCGATCTTATTGATTTGATCTTCCAAAATAAGTGAACCCCAATTGGGGTTGCTTGAACCCCAATTGGAACATAACAAACATCGTGTTGGTTCGCTTGTACCTTTGTATATAAAATTTTTCCTGTGACCAGACGAAATTAAAAGTAGCCGGCGGTAAAAGTTCAAGTAGCAGGCAGCTTATTCTGAAACCCCTGGAAGAAGTTGACTTCTTTTCAAGTTCGAAAATAGTATTTCAATTGAAAATCTTCATCACAATTTTGGCATGGCAATGAGCGCCAGCAATCACAAAATTATAACAGCACCAATACTTTATGTAGTACACGACAAAGGGTACTATGTAAATCACTTGCTTTCGGAGCGCTGGCAAGCGAACAATCAATTTAAAGTGGCAAACAAACAAAAAATGCCATATTGGTTGCCATGGAAACGGGCAACAAAAATAAGATAATAAGTTCTTTGAATGTTTGCATGGCGATAAAATATAATTGTTTTTGTTATTATTATATTATTAGCATTTTGTTATTTGATATTATTAGCACTGATGAAGATCCGGGCTTACGGATCGAAAGCTTTGCAGTAATAAATTTACGTGGTGTTTCCACAAACAAAAACAGTTAAAAATAAGATAATGCATATTAAAACCCTCCAAACTAGGTGAAGGATTTTGAATTTTTAAAAACGGTTTGGGCACATGTTAGCTAAGGCCCCAAAGTCATTAAATATGTAAAAAAGATTGATTTTTTTTGAAGATTTTAGGTTAACTCCCCCCTTAAGCTATTAATCTTCTCTGACTATATAAGCTATAACAAAAGTCATGTACCTACCTAAACAAATCAGCTTAAAACTGTAAACAAATAATTAAGAACTAGGAAGGAAAGTCAGATAGTTTATAATTTGCTGAAGAAATAACTCACAAGCGAAACGAGACAATCGAGCGCGGTGCCGGCCATTTCGTTTTAGGCCTCTTAATTCTATTTTGTTAATTTTATTTTGCTGTGAGTTAACATTATTTTGCCGTGAGTTAATTTTGCCTTGAGTTAATTTAATTTTGCCGTGGCTATTTACTTTCGCCGTGACACTTGTGGGCCACCGTATTCTGAGGGTTAACATTGATAGGTGCATAAGTCGAAGGTCAATGAGATTTGTTATTGTTGAAACATGTCACAATTAGGTTAAAATGCGGAAGCGGATGGAGAGGATCCATGGAACGGATATGGGGATAAAATTCAGAACGGATGGGGATAAAATACGTCCTTTTAATGATGCAACGTCGTAGTGCTTATTATTCATAACATATCTTTAATCTTGTACAGGTATTTCAATTAAAGTTGTCACTGAGACAATAGTCAAATGTGCAATATGGGCGCTAAAAGGATCATTGGAATAATCATAGTTTTAAATAAGTTTAGCATATCAGTAGCCTCGTGGGAATGCTTTTAGCGACAGCTCCCAAAGCAAATGTAGTTTTAGAATATGCAAAATTTGGTTGTTGGTAAAACAATTTAAGTTTCGAGTTGTCGCGTGTAGCATCACAATAAATAAATAAATAAATTGTATCAGTTCCACGAGGCACGACGTTTTTGATGTGTTAGGCTTCTTTCAAACGTCACGCTACTCATGTGCCGAACGCATTAATAAAAACAATAGATAATGGGATGAAATGCCTTTGGTCACTGTTTATTCCGTAGTGTAAACCATCAGCGTTTCCACAATCGTGGACAAAACCTGTTAATAAAACTCGCAGTTATGTACATTTTTGTTCAATATTCGTTAATACATGCGCATCACGCCACATGGGCCCCCTCTCCCCCCGGAACAATGTTGCAGTAATGGGTCTATAGTGTGGGGATGGCGAATCCAACATTGAATGGGGGAAAGGGGGGCAGAATGTGGAATACAATTTGGTTAATGCAATTTCATTATGATATTAATTAGTTTTATTAACAGTTTTGTCCACGATTGAATCGTGGACAAAACCTGTTAATAAAACTCGCAGTTATGTACATTTTTGTTCAATATTCGTTAATACATGCGCATCACGCCACATGGGCCCCCTCTCCCCCCGGAACAATGTTGCAGTAATGGGTCTATAGTGTGGGGATGGCGAATCCAACATTGAATGGGGGAAAGGGGGGCAGAATGTGGAATACAATTTGGTTAATGCAATTTCATTATGATATTAATTAGTTTTATTAACAGTTTTGTCCACGATTGCAGGTTGTCGGCGACCCTATATAGTTCTTGGAGTGTTTTTCTCAATTTGAAACTTCACACTATCCTTGGATCCCTAGTTCGTAATTGCTATTCTTTAGTCGTTGTGTAATTTGTTTTATTCCAGCGAAAACAACGCTAGGCGTGGCTGTCTAGGTCTCTTTTCCTATTGCCTATGGTTAGCTGTTTCGTTTGGTTGTCGTTCTTGGCTATCTTTCGTATTCCTATGCTAGCTTGGCTCGTTGTTTTATGCGTTCAATTTTAGCGTGGTTTGATTCGGCTTTTGTTTTGCTTTCAGTACTTATATTTCGCTCGCGTTTTGTTTTGCCAACGATCTTTCGGCCGTTTTATCTTACCAATTTCGTTTGTTTTTCTTTGATATTTGCTTGCAATCATGCGTGTTTATTGCTGCTTGTACAGTATTTCTTTTATTTTCCCGTCTCCTACGGTGTTTGCTCTTAATGTTTGGCGTTTTTCTGCCCTTTGAGCAGGTATATTTGTTCCGATGCGTTTATATTTGTTCATAATTCATATGACCGTCTGTCCAGGCGTTTTCTTTGTTTTTCGCCTTCCTTGTACATGATCAATTTGTGCTTTTAGCATATACTCATGATAATAATAATAATATTTTTTTTAAATTTTTTTTTTATAATTACAACTTTATTCATCATTTCATTATATACAACAATGCTTTTGTAATCAATGACTATATTATATAATCTGTTCTTTGGGTATAATTAAAAAAGTGTCTAAATGTTTGTTGATATGTACAGTTAAATTTTAAAAACAAACTCTGGAACATATACCGCTACATAATTAAAATATTCACCGCTAAGTAGCTAAATAGCTAAACTAACATATTCCCCTAAATATATAACTAAACAATTAAGCTTTGTATATTGTACAATCTAAATTGTTTAGAAAAGCTTCATCGGCTCGAAATATCGAGGGAAATATTATAACACATACTTCGAAATATTAATTAAAAACGTGAAATATGGCGGTGTGATCAGTGCTTCCACTCCCCCAAAAATAATTTCCTTTCCAACTGTTCAAAATTTCCTAATTTTTGACAGAAATTCCTTGCACTAAAGTTGATGAATTTTACTATACTTAGTTTAAAAATGATATTAAAATAATTTATCCTGAATGACGGTGTGTTTCGGGGAAGCCGGATAGTGAAGTATATCTAAATTTATTGGAAGTAGAAGGAACTTCAACAGGAGGCTTGAGGTTATCCCTCAGAAATATTTCAGGTTTTCCATTTCCCAGGATAGGATTTTCGACATTTTCTGATGCGAATTTGCTTGGAAATAGCTGTAATCTTAGGATTTATTAGAAATAGTATATTTTATTCGTATTTTAATTTCTAACTGCTTTTTAGTGAAGTAAAATAGAATTTAAACAGCTATTTTAATTAAACCTATTTTTTCCCTCATTCTTTGGAAAATAGAATTAAAATACCCTGCTTGTATTAAAATTCGCGCAGTACTAGGAGCGAATTTTAGTATTGCGCGAAATATAATCCACGGGAAAAGCTTTGTGGTGTAATATGTTGAAGTAAAGTAAATCAGTTGATTTATTAATTGATTTGCATTACTATTTGCATTATGTTATTGTATTAGAAAAATGTTTAGTTCTTGTTGTCATGGCATTGTTATCATGAATTTCGCTTACATTACATAATTTTGAAGCCATTTTTGAGGCCACCTAATCGCTTTTTGATTAAGTTTTGTGAACATTGAAGTATTTGTTGATAAAAAATAATCATTATAAATGCGTTAATTTTTAATAGTTCTATTACAGTAAACAAACAAAAAAAAAACGAACTCGGAAAATCACTTACGCGAATTTAAAGCTGCGCGAATAAGTCTCAACAAGGTGCGCGAAATTTTAATCGCGCGTATTTTAAAGCTGAGTGAAAATGAGTAGCGCGAATTTTAATACAAGTAGGGTATGTGATTTTATTTATATTATCTATAAAAGTAATGCATTAATACAATATGGCTCTCTGTTTTAGTAAAATATTATGATAGAATTAAAAATAAGGTTGCCTCTCCATAAAATAGCATAACAATAGGCGTGATAGTAAAAGAATAGTTTTAAAATAGCAATATAATATAGTTATGTTCGCAAGGGAGATGATTTATTTGAAGTATAGTTTTCCAAATAACGTGACTATTAATTGTTCCTATTTTGCATAATTTTATTTTCGACAAACAATTTTCCCGTCTCGGTAATTTCCGTAGTTGATCATCTCTGATTCTCATTTGATCTTTTATTTCAGGCGATATGAAGAGAATTGTACGATTTTTAAATGACATCGGTTTAACGGTTTGAGTTGCTCCAATTTTTGGGTTTCACCATGGTATTATGCAGTGAATGTGACGAGTGGTCAACCTCAAATGTATTGATGTTTATACTCTACTTTTAATGAGAACATAATACGAAATTCCATGTATTTGCCACCAAGTCATATACCACAAGGCTAATTCAAAAAAGAAACAACTCCCTGACCCCCCCCCCGTCACTTTTGTGACGCCATATGAATCTCAAGAATACATCAATATTTAAAACTACCTTCTTTATTACGTCGGCGCCTTTGCTCCCCTTATATATATATATATATATATATATATATATATATATATATATATATATATATATATATATATATATATATATATATATATATATATATATATAATTTCGTTTACCTCAAAATTCCGCAACAGTCTGTTTCATCAGTAAAGAATCATCAGGCGGTATGACAAGTTTCGAAAAATAGGGCTGCTTATATGTGTTTTGGCCAGAACGTGGGGGTGTGTGGGTGAAACAAAGCATGCATTCATCTATTGTTTGCGTTGTTTACGCAGAAATACCTAATCGAATTGTGGGAGTGTATTGTTTGCGTTGTTTACGCGAAATTTCTTCCTATGTCTGCACGTAGATATAATTTCCATTCTTTTATTGAGTAAACGGTTTTGGTTTTCTTTCAAAATACAAAATTTTTCCTCTAAACATAAATTACATCGTTTTGATCCTCCCGTATACGAAATAGCGCCTTTCAAAATTTGCGAATTGATATTAAAATCTTTCTTGCTATCTTTCAATGTCCAAATATATTTCGAAAGTTCAGTTTTGTTTGAGTGCTCTTTATGCTCGAAAATATAGTTATGGTTAGCCAAACGCTCTTTAAATGTAGTTGATGTCATGCCAATATAATTCATGATCGTGTTAGGGTTGCTTGTTGTGACTGTTGCTTTGTATACTATGTCCTTAGTCATGCATTGTTTCTGAAGTGGGCATATTGCGTTTTTCGAACAACTGCAATTGACAGTGCCCTTGCCCAGTGCCCTTGCCCTGTGTTGTCGACAAGGTTAAGAAAATTACGCCCTATATATTAGTGCTGACATTCGTGCTAAATGGTGGGTTGAACCAAATGATAATATTACGTTGCCTATTTCTGCGTGCTTGCTGAGGTGCGTGTCGAGTGTAGTTAAGATCATGATTAAAGTTGCTGTGGTCAAGTGCGTTTTGGTATGCAGGTGCAGATTCCATAAATGCTTGCTAATCTGATGAAAGCATTGCGATGCGCTTGTTATAACTGATGTAGGAAGCTGCCTTATAATGCTATATAGACACTATAGACGAAATTGACTTTGAATTAAAAGACATTTCGAACAATTAGGAATCGGCGACAGAATTGAAAACTGAAAAAACGTGAAGCATTTATATCTTTAAAAGTCCACAAAGAAAATTTCGAGAACAATCCAAAATGTCGGCTAATTAATCCCGCTAAAAGCGAATCAGGAAAATTGAGCAAAATTATTTTAGATGAAATTAACTCCAATTTGAGACAATAACTGAATTTGAACCAGTGGAGAAATACAAAACAAGTAATTGAATGGTTTGGAAATATAAAAGACAAAGAAAGACATAGTTTTATTTCGTTTGATATCGTTGATTTTTACCCATCCATTTCGGAAAAGCTTTTGGACCAAGCATTATCTTGGGCTTCTAATTTAACTACCATTTCGGATAATGATATTTTGATCATAAAACACGCCAGAAAATCTCTGCTTTTCAACACCGGAAAACCATGGACAAAAAAAGATAGTGAAGGTTTGTTTGACGTTACCATGGGCAGCCACGATGGCGCCGAAATATGTGAATTAGTTGGCCTTTTCATCCTAAATCACCTAAGTAAGAAGTTTGGCAAAGAAAGCATCGGCCTATATAGAGACGACGGTTTGGCCCTTATAAAAAGTAAATCGGCACGTTTAGCAGACAAAAAAAGGAAAGAACTCCACAAAATTTTCGAGCTGTTTGACCTAAAAATCACCGCCGAATCAAATTTACGCATAGTAAACTTTTTAGATGTAACTTTCAATCTTAACAACGGAAAATATAGGCCCTATAGAAAGCCCAATGACGATCCGCTATACATAAATAGGTACTCTAACCATCCACCTAGCATTATAAGGCAGCTTCCTACATCAGTTAACAAGCGCATTGCAATGCTTTCATCAGATGAGCAAACATTTATGGAATCTGCACCTGCATACCAAAACGCACTTGACCATAGCAACTTTAACTACACTCAACACGCACCACAACAAGCACGCAGAAATAGGCAACGTAATATCATTTGGTTCAACCCACCATTTAGCATGAATGTCAGCACTAATATAGGGCGTAATTTTCTTAACCTTATCGACAAGCACTTTCCTTCGCACCACAAGCTGCATAAGATCTTTAACAGAAATACAGTAAAAGTAAGTTATAGCTGCATGAGCAATGTTAAGTCTATAATCACTAAGCACAATGCACATATAGCTAGGAAGAACAAGGCACAGGGCAAGGGCACTGTCAATTGCAGTTGTTCGAAAAACGCAACATGCCCACTTCAGAAACAATGCATGACTAAGGACATAGTATACAAAGCAACAGTCACAACAAGCAACCCTAACACGATCATGAATTATATTGGCATGACATCAACTACATTTAAAGAGCGTTTGGCTAACCATAACTATACTTTCGAGCATAAAGAGCACTCAAACAAAACTGAACTTTCGAAATATATTTGGACATTGAAAGATAGCAAGAAAGATTTTAATATCAATTGGCAAATTTTGAAACGCGCTATTTCGTATACGGGAGGAGCAAAACGATGTAATTTATGTTTAGAGGAAAAATTTTGTATTTTGAAAGAAAACCAAAACCGTTTACTCAATAAAAGAATGGAAATTATATCTACGTGCAGACATAGGAAGAAATTTCGCGTAAACAACGCAAACAATACACTCCCCCAATTCGATTAGGCATTTCCGCGTAAACAACGCAAACAATAGATGAATGCATGCTTTGTTTCACCCACACACCCCCACGTTCCGGCCAAAACACATATAAGCAGCCCTATTTTTCGAAACTTGTCATACCGCCGGATGATTCTTTACTGATGAAACAGACTGTTGCGGAATTTTGAGGTAAGCGAAATTCTATATATATATATATATATATATATATATATGTATATATATATATGTATATATATATATGTATATATATACGTCTTGGCATAGATTAAGAAATGTAGCTACTGCAGCTATATATTAATTTGTTGTTATACTTTCTACGTTTAGCTGTGGAAAGTCATAAATCTTGGTGTGATGTTGCATAAATTTCTTGGGATTCTGAATTTCATAGTTTTCTTGCAAGACGCTAGGTTTGTGACACCAAAATGATAGAATTGTTTTATCAATCATGAACTGTTTCCCCTAGAGGTCCCCTGGTCATCGCTTAATTTTTGCAGTAATAATAAGTAATACCATGCAATAATAAGAAAGTTTCTGATTGATAGGATGCAACTACCTGAAAAATACAAGGAGAACTTCAACGTCTCGAGCGAAGGCCCTTCGCCGGGACTCCCGAAGTTCTTTCGCCGGGACTCCCGAAGTTCCTTCGCCGGGACTCCCGAAGTTCCTTCGCCAGGACTCCCGAAGTTCCTTCGTCGGAACTCCCGAAGTTATTTCGCCGGGACTCCCGAAGTTCCTTCGCCGGGACTCCCGAAGTTCCTTCGCCGGGACTCCAGAAGTTCCTTCACCGGGACTCCCGAATTTCCTTCGCCGGGACTCCCGAAGTTACTTCGTCGGGAAGAACTTCCCAACGAAGTGCCTTCGCTCAAAACATCGAAGTTCTCGTTGTATTTTTCATGTAGTTGCACCCCTAACATTCCGAAACTTTCACATTATATGAGCCAACATCCCAATTATGCGACTGACGTATAATATTAGATTTCTTCTTTTTAGGCATAAGTCATTGTTAGAAAGAGCGTTGGGTATTTATACAGTCTTTTGTAAGAAACAAGCGCCCAGAGTGGTAAGAAACATACTGCAGTAGCTTTGAAAACGCCTTAGGCTTAGTTGATTTTCAATCATCACGAATTTGGTCCAATTTCTTATCTTTCTACGTGTGGTATTGTTTATAGGTTTATTTTGAGTACATGAATCGGGATATTCTACGAAGTGGATTGGCTGTAAGTTAATAGAGTGTAAAGTGGATAATCTTGAACTGTCGTTGCCAGTGTACAGTAGGTAGTGCCAATCAAATGAACAAGCTATCGTTGGTAGGGATGAAACTAGTGAGGCGGCTACTGTAAAAATTGTGCACTTAGTGATACAAGCACTAAAATTGGAAATTTAGAACATATTAATGGGCTAAATAATTCTAGATATGGAACCACACTTGAAAATGCATATTGAAGTAATTATGAGAGGTCATCCAAAATGGCTGCCAGCCAAACCGGAAGTACTCTGAAATTCATCTTTATACACAAAAATATAGATTCGTACTCTTTGATTCATGAAAAATATTTGTATTTATCACATTTATGTCATCATAAACGCATTTCATTGGCTTACAGTTATAAACAGCGATATAATCTTCATTTCAAAGATGTAACCGGAAGTAGCAACCGGAAGTTAGTAATTGTATTATAAAGCTTGTTTAAGTTAGTTCGTGTAACATCCATAATACATGGTAAAATAAAGAGCCACACAAATCATAGAAAGGCGGGTTGTAACTATTCGTTTCCGTTTATTGTTAGTCTTTTCTTCGTAATGTTTGTAGTATTACATGTTTCCACGTCGCATAAATGAGTTCAACTATCAGTACAATAATCGCCACATCGACACAAACCAGTGCACTTTAATGCTGCTGTTTTACAGGAACAATTTCGATTGCATCCCTTCTTACAACCGCATTTTATAAGATCCCTGCTACTTTTTGTGACATCAGGAAGTGTTGTCCACTGCGGATTCCAGGTAGTATCTCCCGAAAGTAACCGTCCACATTCCGACGGACAAGGCAACTGTGGACGGACAATCATTGCTTGCCCCCAGCAATAACCAGCCTGATAAACAGCCCGCTTGACGTGCTACAGCAGAGCTGCTTGGGTTGGTGGTATATTGTCAAAGGCTCTACCCTTTTGACTGAACAACTGTAATCGGGCCTCGTTTACAAGCGTGGCAGTGCTGGTTCGATCATACACATCTCCTCACTCTGGTGTACGTCTCCTCACTCTAGTGTACGGTCTCCTCACTCTGGTGCACGTCTCCTCACTCTGGTGTACGTCTCCTCACTCTGGTGTACGTCTCCTCACTCTGGTGTACGTCTCCTCACTCTGGTGTACGTCTCCTCACTCTGGTGTATGGTCTCCTCACTCTGGTGTACGTCTCCTCACTCTGGTGTACGTCTCCTCACTCTGGTGCACGTCTCCTCACTCTGGTGCACGTCTCCTCACTCTGGCGCACGTCTCCTCACTCTGGTGCACGTCTCCTCACTCTGGTGCACGTCTCCTCACTCTGGTGCACGTCTCCTCACTCTGGTGTACGTCTCCTCACTCTGGTGCACTTTAACACTCGCAAAAGCAAAAAAATCCAAAACAAAATCCCGGTTTTTAACTGATTCACTTCCGGTAAAAGATGGCGACTGTCAGGAAACACCTGATAACTTCTGTTTAGGCTAAATTCAGACGTGGTTCCATATCCATATGAACTCTAGAGATAATAGCCTTTGTTTTCACAAAATTTCATTGTATGACCATTTGCGCAATAATTCTGCATTTTTGCATTTATCCGCCTGACTATATATATACCTGAAAATATACAAGGAGAATTTCGACGTTTCGAGCGAAGGCCCTTCTGGTTTCTTCTTGAGTTACTCCAGAGTACTGTAACTCCAGACGAAGAGCCTTCCGAAGGCTCGAAACGTCGAAATTCTCCTTATATATTTTCAGGTAGTTGCATTCTTACCAACGAAAGCTTATAAAGTATTTACTCTTATCGTGTATCTGTATTTACGAGTTTCTATTTGTCTGTTCGTCAGTTGGTGTACTGGTGCATGGCGTACAGTACGAAGTAGTTAGTGCATATGTTATTCACCTCTGAGGTCGGTTGTTCAAACTAAGCTAGATTGCCGCTAACCCTCGGTTAAAATTTAACCTGATGTTTTATGTATTTTTTTCTACTCGTCTGCTTATCTCAAAACGTCAGGGAAGAAAATTCCTACTGATTTAGACCAGGTTTCTAAAGAAATATTTCCCAATTTATAAATGTTGCGTTTTGAACAATTCAACGTCAGATTTTATTGATTTCTAACCCCTTTTCTTCAGTATTTAGTCCTTGATTTTGCTGATACATGGCCTTGAATGTCCTTGAAAAGTTCTTGAATTCGAATCTTCTTCACATGTACGAACCCTGCTACAACTACCTGAAAAATACCTGTATGAGCAGAACCTCTACGTTTCGAGAGAACGCCCTTCGGGAAGTTGATAGTGACATAGTGACCACGTTTAGTGGCCTTCGCCACTAGGTAGTCGTATATTCTTCATACCACAGCTGTTTGTTATCGTATCTACCCACACTGGCACCGACCGATTATAATGATTATAATGATTATAATTTCACCTCAGTCGACTTTACGTCTATGAAACACCATAATATGTTCTCAAGTCTCCTTTGGTTGAGCTGTCTGTCAGTTGTGGGTTTTGTCCATGATATTTTCTATACAGTACCTCTGTTCGTACCTCTGTTTCCATACAGTACCTCAGATTAGTAGTATATTTCATTTCTTTTCATTTAAAGGAATTCTTATTTTGCATTCTGCCCATGATCAACATTCCAAGATTGCGCAACACCTTGTTACGGTTGATGTGGAAGAAACCAGACGCAATGGAGGATGGGAAGGCTCTGTTAATGTCTCACTGCGGTGTTTGTGGTGAATTGCCGACCAATGTTCACCAGACCAGATGTGGCCACATGTTCTGTTATATTTGCATTAAGGTATATCACTACGAATCGTAACATTATCCAATTAACCTACAATTCTAACCCATGCCAATCCTGAGCTAATACCAGCAGGTTGTTTAAAGTTGATCGTTGTCGGGACAAGACAATTGGTTGTCTGCTCTATACAAGGGGCGGCTCTAGTCTCATTTGCAAGGAGGGGTGCAGGTTTTCCTTGGGATGGTGCATGACGGAGCCTTACTGCCCACTCTCCTCTGCAGTCTGCAACGCTACTATCCCACATTACCATTATTTAAGATGGCCGAATCTGCATGTTCGCCATTCATTTACGTTTTACATTATATTTTTTATGAAGTTTATAGCCGCTTTTTATTAGGTACAGTATGCGTGACTGGACAGTTGCTGTAGCACATGTACAGTGCAGTATATTTGGAAATATGGCTGTATAACACCCTCGACATTATTCAACTATGATATTTAACTAAAACATTGCTCACAAATCAATGAAATCGTTTGAATAAATCAATACGCGCTAAAAGTAGAAGTTCCGCTAATCGCTATTCGAAAAGCAGAAAATGCATGATCAAACAGATTCTTTGAGGTGATGCTGGATCTCGCTAGGAGGAGGGGTTCTTCTGTTCGGTCACCATGTTGCTAGCCAGTGCGCAGTGCGCTAAGGAGAAGCCGTCATCCCCTGAAAACATTCACAACGGCTTGCGTGCCAGTGAGCTCTATATATATATATATATATATATAATATAGTGAGCTCTATATATATATATATATATGTAAGAACTTCAGTCATTCGGTCAATGAGAAAAGTGAAGCCGGCGGCCATTGATGTCCAATAGCTCTGAAGGTCATAAACAGTTTTTATACCATTTTCCCCCAGCTAATTCCAGTTTTTTCTAATGGACCGTATCACTAATCAAGTTTTCAGTTCATAAAATCACAATATTATTCTTTACATCGAAGTCAAAATACGAAATTTCAACACACTCCTTGCCAAGATGGCGGAAATTGAAGGAGCTCTTGGACGTCAGTT
The DNA here is from genome assembly GCA_902702795.2 of Paramuricea clavata. Classification (NCBI taxonomy): domain Eukaryota; kingdom Metazoa; phylum Cnidaria; class Anthozoa; order Malacalcyonacea; family Plexauridae; genus Paramuricea; species Paramuricea clavata. Next base: position 38,012 of record CACRXK020001093.1, on the reverse strand, counting down.
CCAGTCCCTTTCTATTGTTTTTGTATGCGCGGTTAACACGAAACTGGCTTCACTTTGAGCAACCAAGTTCCTTCTCCAGATACATATGGAGCTCACTGTTGCGTGCTCAGATCTTTAAAAGCAGAAATAGGAAGAAGACGTTATCGACTGGAACGGAACGGACAGAAATACGAGGCGCTATATTGACAAACAAGTAAATTACGGAAGAAAACATTTAGTTATTTTTCCGTAATTAGGGCTCCAATTTATTTGTTTGTAAATATACCTCCTCATATTACTGTCTTCCGTTCCAGTTGATTACGTCATCCTCCTATTTCTCCTTATAAAGATCTGAGAACGATTGTAAATAATTAGTTAGGTTTGACAATGACCCTGAAATAGAGTCGAAATATCACCGCCGTAATTTTTGTCTTGAGATTCGGAGTATGTTTTTTCTTATATTTATTATTTTTTAAAACTGCCTCAGTTGATAAAAGATTTTTGACTCTCCTAAACACTTCAGATCTTTTCAGAAACTTTGCTCTCCTGATTTAGTAACACAGACTAATGTAATTAGTAATTAAAGCTGGTTTTGTTTAGTAGTTTAGTTCTCGTATAATCTTGGATTACTTCGTTGACTATTAATTAGGCAAACGTCATGGGTGATCCATCCTTTTTGTGTCCTGTTTGTGGCGATTTGGTGTGTGACAGCGTGGAGCCAGCAACCGCCTGACGTTTTGTCATGATTCAGGTACTGTACGTACTTAACTTGTTATATGTCGCCCATGTAAGCCAATTTATAGTCGGTTTTAAAATTATCATAAAAAATTATCATCAATAATTATTTTGATCCCTTTTCGAATTTTGATTGCTGTAAACACAATGACTCATGACGATGGCATTTCTCGATGATCAGAAATTGAGTAGTTCTCTAGCCATTGTAGCTTCTGATGATAGTAGAAAACTGCCAAATTTTCAACCTCGTACCCAGGCCACCTGCTGTGTTGGGTTAAAGAGTCTGACTTGCGAGGTTGCGAGAATTCGGGTGTCACCCGATATTTTAGCATATCCACACATCACCCGATCGAATGCCGTCCTAACAATGAAATTTTTGTGCCATTAACATTAGTTTTTCTCATCATTCCGTATTTAAAAGCTACGGCAAAAGGAATTTATCAATTTCTATCACTTTTCCACATGTATCCTAGAAGCAGATTTGTTTCCCTATAGTCTATTAAGATCGATTTGCACTACTCAATTTCATTGCCTAAAACTGTCGCATGCAACCTGCTTACAACTTGAGTCGTACTGTGTAAATCAAGCACACAACTCACCTATATTGTCGTAGATGAGTTGTCTGCTTGATTTACAAAGTCACAACTTCACGTTGTAAGCACTAAGCAGGGTTGCATGCGACAGTTTTAGGAAAAAGTTGTGCAGTAAATCGGCCTTGGACATCGTTGTCTTCATATTACATATATCACGATACTGAACACCCATAAATTAGCTTAACTGTTCCTCTGAATTTATGAATAAAACACCTCAAAATATGTTGAAAAAACTCGCCAAGCGCCTGGTTTTTCAACACACTTATCAGCATTTTATACGCTAGTGAAACGCTTTCTCCTTTATTATATATTACTTGAAAGACTACAATTCTTTGATTCAACTTCAATTATGAATAGCACAATTGTCCAGGATAGTCATCTGGCATTGAGTTGAATGCTAAAACAGATGTTTTGGCGTCCTATTTCTGTGCGATTATAATCTCATGGCCATGGGCAATAGGTTATTAATTTCTCAAAATTATATATAAGTTTCCATTAAGTTTTCCGGAATGCGGAAAGTAAACACAACAGATGAGATAAATGCATTTGCTGTCGTCAATACTCGCGACCTTGAAGCATTACAAAAACAAATCTTTGATTTGAATTGATAAGACCGTCTCACCGTCTTGCAAGATCGAACATGTTGCACGTCTCATGAACACAAATGAGGCTATCACATCTAGATTCTAGGCCAACCTGTTGCTTATTGAGGGGATGGCCCGGTTGTTAAAAGTTTAATTAACCCGCTGTTTTGGTTTGTGTGTTCTGCATGTCTGTTTATTTCAAAACTGTAGAAAATAAAAACTTCTGTTTATCCAGAAAAGATTTGTGGAAAAATATTTTAAAGTTTATGCAGCCGTTGTTGGAATGTTTTCTGTGAAGTTTTTAGTTAACCCTGGATTAAGCTATAAACGGCTTTTCAACAACCTTCCTCACTGGAAAAAAATAGTGAAATTCAATCACTAAATCCATACTATATCCAAACTATTTCCCGCATACTATATCCAGACCATAGTATGGAAATTGGGAGAAATAGTGTCCAAAAAACATTTTTGCTGCAGGGCATCATCGGCTTTCGCAGGGCAATTCTAGCAGACATTCCCCCTCCCCCAAATTAAAAGGGCCTAGTTTCGCCCCTGGGGAGAATAGTTCATTCGACCTCAAAAAAACATGGCCGTGCATGGCTTATAGCATGCATTAGAAAAGTCATATCCGCTCCGAACACCACCTTCGCCCTCAACAGTCAAATTGCCCTTTAGCAACAATAATACACAGCTAGCGAGTAATTCCAAGACGTGGGAAAATTTTAGTTGTTTTTGTTATATCTATCCATAGCGCTATATGTGCTGAGATATCTCAGATTTACAACTGTGACAGGCTTATCCGTAAAAAGTCTCGCAGTAAACCTGGGGGGAATCAGAGGGTGAAAGAAAATATCAGAAAGCCAAATGCTTAATTGGTAGTGCATGTATATTATCATAAAACTGATCGAAACTAACTTTATTTATACTGGATGGTTCTAGCAGTTCTAAACCGTGTTTTCCGTAGTAGTCCAGTAATCCCTTGCTTTAAGCATCCAGTGTTATTGGAGGTGAATTGAAAAGAAAATACCCAGAGAATTGGTTCTAAAAAACTGGAAGCGCTAGTTTCTTTTCAAACAATTGTAAAAATCAATTAAAATTTTTTATATTATATTTCCTTGCCATGGTAATTTCTACTATATCTTGATATTATATTAAAAAGGGCGTAACAATAAAACAATAAAAATTTCCTTATTACTTCCTTTAAAAAATACCACAAAACCCATGTGTTATATTGATTCACATGTTTTCATTATTTTTTGCCATTAATATAAACATCGTTCCTTTCGCAGTAACATGATAGCGACACGTCGTGTTTTCTTACAAGTAAACCCTGAGGAGGTTATATAAACAACGGGTTCCACTGGCAACTAATGAACTTAGCAGATTAGTATCCAGAGAGTGCTAGAAACGAAGTTCTAACCTTCGAAAATCGATGGTTTTTACAACATGACGCGCATTTTATGTAAATTGGCCGTTTGCAGCGTTTTGCTAGCTTCCGTGCATCGCGCAACGCTATCTCCCGCATTGCTGCGTTATGTTTTGACTGCAAACATTCCATGACAGATTATTCCGCGCCTTTCGATGCTTCTTAGATCAAAGGCAATCGTCTGTGATTAACTGCTTGTCAAGAGCGACATTAGCATATATTCCGCTTCTTGGTTTGCGCGTCATTTGCGCACTTTGTTCGCAGTGCCTAAAACGTCTGTGAAAGTCGCCCAAGTGTCTTCAAACGCACTTCATGTCCTCTGGCATTCTCAGGTGTAATATAAGAAGTTCATATATTGCGCAAAATATGTAAACAAGGTAAGATGTTAATTTCGGCCACATTTTGCGTACGCGCAGTTGCCATGATATCAATCTGCCAGACGTTTTTAGACAAAATGTAGTCTAAAAATGGCAAGAACATGGCTTTGCGCACAGATTCTATGGCAAGCTATATTCGTCTCAACTATATCGCGAAAACTGCATGATACGCGATTATAAAACGTTTTAAATAGATATTAATAGTCTACGTCTCACTGTATTATGGCCTCTGGCCATCGTTTCAACATATACAAAATGCCACTTAAGTGTTTGTATTATTCAATCCATGATTGAAATTTAACTTAATTGAACAGACACATAGTGGTAAAATATATTCTATATGCTGTATTGCTGTTATGAAACGCGAAATTCTGCCTATCCGCCATTCTCTGTTAAAACGTGGTTAAAACCTTTTAATATTACATAGGAATGGGGTCCATATTCAGCCAAGCTTAAAAGTCAATTATTTATTTTAAGAAAATTCTCGTCAGATAGTCAAGAATATCGTACGTTTTCATCAAACTCTTCAAGCTTATTACTGATGAGTGTAAGCTTGGCAAAACCGTCAATACGACTATATTAGAACTAATATTTTAAACATAGGGGTCTAGTATACGAATATGGGTATTATCAGTCCTCACAAGCTCTAAACAACTTAAACATTACCTAAAAAAGATTAAAACCATGGCAGCTTAAAGCAAGATTAACCAACCAGCAAGTTACAGGGGATGTTAGTTGGAAATATACTTTTTCTGCATGACGTTGAACAAACAGACATGAATGGTCATGCTTATAGCAAATCTCATTATACTTGGTTTATGGAAACCTTCGAACAGCAACAGAGAGCCAGTTTGAACCGGTATCAGGCAGTCTAGAATCTTTAATGTTGTTGCATTTTGTCTTCAGATTTTTTATTGATTTTGCAAGCTATTTTGAATTGCCCAAAAAGGAAGGGTATATCATTATATTAATAACCTAATCACACGAGATAAACTAGCCTGCGAGTGCATTTGACAATTTCAGAACATAAGAGTCAAAGAGAGTATATAGAAGATTATTATAACGAAGAAAGTGGCATCTTTTCTGACTTTTGAATTCTGTATATCACAGTATATGATTGTCCGAGACTTTTTTAGTCTTGAACAGTCTCAAAAACTTGTCCTGTTTCATTTTAGTCTCTTGTCCTGTTTAATTTCAATATCAAATTCTCAAGACGACATTTTTTTAGAATCTGTTTCATTCACTACTGATACCCGTATTTGTTTGAAAAGACGCCTTAACATGTCTGGACGTATTAGACAACTTGTGTTGAAGTCTTGAAGAAGTCAAAATTTAAATACGAGATGAATTATATATGTATCGTTGAACGCCATATACTGGGAATGAAACCAAGAAAATATAGAATATTTCATCAGTTTCATTGCCAACTATATACAGTATTTCTTTACTTAAGTGCGTCCAAGTTTAATCGTCTTCGTTTTTTATGCCAGACGAATTAAAAGATGGCTAAGACGTCTGTAATTTTTGTTCGTCTAAACAATCTCCCGTATTTATATCAGACGTCTTAGCGACGTCTTCTGATATAAAAGTTATAAATACAGCCAAAGGCAAAGACTAACTGGTATATCACATATTACCTTTTTTACTATAGTGATAAGAACTTTTAATACTCAAACGACGGGAAAAAAATGGAAAAATATGAAGAATGCCAAAATGCTATCAACAACGAAAGTATGGAAAACGTTCATGACATAAACAGAGCGGGTGAATCCCATTCGAGTAAGAAGAAAAATATGGCCATGGACTCATCTGCTAAAGACTGCAACAGTTTAAAAACATTTCACGACTCTCCCAGAAGGGAGAAAGTTTTGAACAATGAGTTTAGACAAAGAGAACATAGTTGTCCGCATTATCTCGGAGTTACAGAAACTACAAGTCAAGACTCTTTGGAAAGGGTTTCCAAAATTGAACCATACTCTGTGATTAAAAGTCACGAATCATGGAAAAATGTTCCCAAAATTGAACCACTTGCTGCCGTGGTAAACATTTGCCCCAATGAACTTTTCACAGCACCTCATAGTGACACAGATATATTGAAAGAAATTCACAGCTGTGAAAAACCCGTTGGAAAGAAGACGAATTTCGCCCAAAGGCAAAGGCGTGGTAGTAAGGCAATGGCAGTCGTTGAAAATACAGGGCCTGTTGATTCAAGTTGTATATACCTGGAGAAAAGAGATCTGCTGGTTGGAAACATTGAGGAGAGATATGACGAAACTGGTGTTTATTCAAAAGTAGTGCCACAGACATTAGTTTGTATAACATCAGGCGATGAAAGAGAACACTTAGTAACTAGTAATTCGATTTTACAAACTGGAAATTCGAGTTTACAAACAGTCCAATCGAATTTACAAACTAGTCATTCGAGTTTACAATCTGGTGATAACTGCTCATTAAGTGGAGCTTGCAAACACGGTCTTCCTTCAAACAAGAAGCCAAGCAGTGACGATGGTTTGTCTTGTCGTATTTGTCACAGTGTAACAGATCTTGAAACTTTGGTCAGTCCATGTTTATGTACTGGTTCTATGAAGTATGTCCATCAGTCGTGTTTATTGAACTGGTTGAAAAGTTCTGTCAAAACGAACTGTGAGTTGTGTTTGCACGAGGTACCGGTCAAAAAGCTGGTTAAACCGTTACGTGAGGTAAGCTTGTTGTCTGTGTTGTTGTTGTTTGTGTTGTAGTTGTTTACGTTGTATGTGTGTCATGGTATTTAGTGATGCTGGTGATGATGGTGGTAATATTGATTGTCCAGTGTTACTACATGTATTGTCTACTCAGTTTATTTATCAAGTACTGTTTTCTCTTTTTAGTGGCGTTTTCTTGATGAAAAACCGGTACCAATAATATGGCTTCTCTCTTTTCTTATCCTCTTTACCCTCAACATTCTCTCTGTGATAAAAGATGCCTCTCGAGGTTGCACGTCGACAACATGCATTGTCTTCTACGTTCTGGGCTGTACTGGAGCTATATTGGGCGTTATCTTTCTCTGGTTTTGGGCAAAAAAGAGCGCTGTTTATTTCAAGAAATTGCTTATATTGAATCAAGTTTGGTTACTTGACGAAAAATATTGTAAAACGGACAACAAAGCGAGAACTTCAGCTAATTGTAATATTTAAAATAACTTTTGCTAGCATGGTATATGGTATTTTTTTAGTTGATTGCGCTTTGGATGTATAAGAAGTATTCCAATGAACAATAAATCAAAACTTCTAATCTGTAAATGACGTTTTCGAGTTATAAAGTCTATATAGGCTGATTCACACTATTAAAGTTTCTGTGATCACAGATTCACGGTAGGAATTTTACACTAGGTAAATTCTAAGTTTTGACGGAATTTTCAGAAGTGTTTGAGGGAATTGAGTCATTGTTAAACACTAATTAAGTCAGATCCCTCAAACATCTCTTGCATATCCTTCAAAACTTAGAATTTGCCTGTGCAAAATTTCTACTGTGATCACAGAAACTTTGATAATTTAAAGCGGCTTTAATTGTATATACGATAATTGAAAACCAAAAAATGAATATCTATTGTAAGTCAGGCATTAAAATAGCGTGTCCTTGTACACACTTTGTGTCCTTGTAAAAAGCGAATGTGCCCTTGTAAATTGAAAAGTGTGTACTTGAAAATATATTAAACTGAAAATATATTAATGTAATCCACGCAAAATGGCCAAAGATTTTGCAAATTCTGTTCTCAGAACTCTGGAAATGCCATTTCAGAGACCCCCTTAAAAGCTCGCGTCTTCGACGCTAAACTTGTGGCTTCGCCACTCGTTCTTGTGAGTCTTCGAAAAGCCTTCATTTTTAGAGGATTTTCTGACACAAACCTCAGCAAGCAACTTATTGATGAACACTGCCAAAAGTACTGGAATGTAAATTGCGAAAGTAAAAAGTCATTAACTGTTATCCCTACAAAATTGGTTTCGTAATTAATGTGGTTTCAATATCGTGCCTTAAAATTGTGTATAGAAATATCTACAATTTGGGTAAACTGCAGGTGATGAACATGTTGAAATGCTTTGTTCCTAAGGTATGTAATTTAAATGCATTTGGTAAAAACATTAGTGCGTAATTAATTTCGTGCATAAATATCTCAAATTACTGAATGACGTGGCCTGTATAAATTCCATGTATAAGTTTGAATAAACGACTGACAATTACTATGAAAAAATCAAACAGTTTCACTGTTCTGAATGGGGTTAACAGCAGACCACATATAAGTTGGTTGGCCACCAATCTATCGAACAGTAGGGCTATGAACTAGGGAGGGGGCCAATTAAGTGGCCCTCCAGTGAACTATGTTCCCCCCCCCCCACCCTCCAAGTTGCTCCCCCTGTCTCGTGGGGTCAATACAATAATTGTTTGCATATGCGCTACAGCTGCAGGCCATTAACATTTCGTGTTTTTGATTGGCAGACAAAATATCCTGCTAAAATAATGAAACAGTATTTTCGAATTGATATCTTATAAAATATCTCGCCGACGGGTGACAAGTAGCTGGAATTTTAGCGGACAAATTATGACACCCCAAAACCAATGATTGTTCGTGTTTCACCTCGACGCTTCGTGCCTTGGCGGTAACTTCGTGTTTTAAACCTCGGCTTCAGCGAATAATTGTAAGCCATAACATGAAGTACTGCATCTATTACAACCGCTGAATACAAGTGGTCATTGCGGGCTCTTTTGTAAACAAAAACAACAGATTGAGCGATCGAACAAAATATGTAAATATTGGGCATTTTTAAAAACAAAATCACCGGTTTTTGTGGGTTTTTATGAAACGATCTTTCTAAAAAACAATCTAACATGCTGAGAACTGTATTTAGGACAGCTGCTTGCATTCTGAATGTTGGAAAAGGGCAAAGTATCGCGCATTTTAGTACGAAGTCAGCACCATCCCGCATGCAGGCATGGTGCTTATATCACTATGGTGAAAACAATATACCAATTTTGGACGATGTGGACGTTCAAACCTCTTTAAAACCTAACGAAGTTTTAGTGCAAGTCAAAGCAGCTTCGTTGAATCCGATCGATGCCTTGATGACAGAGGGATTCGGCTCTGTTCTGCTTAAAAGTTTGAAGAAGTTTAATAAATCAGAGTTGGCGGAGTTTCCAGTGATCCTGGGGCGAGATTTTTCTGGCGTGGTGGTCAAGAGAGGTGCACAGGCGACCAGAGTCAGAGAGGGTGATGAGGTACGTTGAGGCATAGGGAGTGTGATAACTGTACAATATCCCACCACACCAAACTCCACTTTGTTATGCACCAGTCAAAGTAAATCCCCCCTCCCCCAACAGGGGAGGGGTGCAGGGGAGGGGTGGGGGATTTAGCGGGGACAAGTTGTTGACGAGTTGTTGGAACAGCGTTGCTACAATTTGTTAACAAGCTTGCTACAAGCCTGTTGAGAACACATCTTCTTGACAAGTTGTTGGAACAGCATTGTCACAACTTGTTAACAAGCTTGCTACACACGTAAAAACGCACAAGTTGTAACAAGTCAGCACTCTGCAAACAAGTTGTTATACGTCTGTTCACAAGCTGTCCAACAAGTTCTGCTCTCACTGCTTGTTCCCAGTTTGTTGTAACAAGTTTGAAACAAGCTGTTAACAACTTGTAACAACCTTGATGGCATTATCAGCCTTGTTACAAGATTGTGCTAACAAGTTTGTTACAGCCATGATATAACAAGGATGTTACAAGGTTGTCAACACAAGGTCGTAACAATCTTACATCAAGCATGTCACAGACTTGTCAGAACAACCTTGCAACAAGTCTGATAATTTCGACAAGGTTGTTACAAGTTGTCAACAAGTTGTTCCAAACCTGTTGCCAACTTGTGACAAGCAGTGCAAATACATCTCGCTAACAGCTTGTGAACAAACTTGTAACAAGCCTGTTGAAGAGACATCTTGTTGACAAGTTGTTGGAACAGCATTGTCACAACTTGTTATCAAGTTTGCTACAAACCTATTGAAAATACATATTGTTGACAAGTTGTTAGAACAGCATTGTTACAACTTGTTAATTAACAGGTTTGCTACAAGCCTGTTGAGGGATAATCTTGTTGACAAGTTGTTGGAACAGCATTGTCACAACTTGTTAACAAGCTTGCTACAAGCCTGTTGAGAACACAATCTTGTTGACAAGTTGTTGGCACAGCATTGTCACAACTTGTTATCAAGCTTGCTACAAGTCTGTTGATGAGACATCTTGTTGACAAGTTGTTGGAACAGCATTGTCACAACTTGATAACAAGCTTCCTACAAGCCTGTTGAGGAGACATCTTGTTGACAAGTGGTTGAAACAGCATTGTCACAACTTGTTAACAAGCTTGCTACAAGCCTGTTGAGGAGACATCTTGTTGACAAGTTGTTGGAACAGCATTGTCACAACTTGTTAACAAGCTTGCTACAAGCCTGTTGAAGAGGCATCTTGTTGGCAAGTTGTTGGAACAGCGTTGTCACAACTTGTTAACAAGCTTGCTACAAGCCTGCTGAGGAGATATCTTGTTGACAAGTTGTTGGAACAGCATTGTCACAACTTGTTAACAAGCTTGCTACAAGCCTGTTGAGGAGACATCTTGTTGACAAGTTGTTGGAACAGCATTGACACAACTTGTTAACAAGCTTGCTACAAGCCTGTTGAGGAGACATCTTGTTGACAAATTGTTGGAACAGCATTATCACAACTTGTTAACAAGCTTGCTATACAAGCCTGTTGAGGAGACATCTTGTTAACAAGTTGTTGGAACAGCATTGTCACAACTTGTTAACAAGCTTGCTACAAGCCTGTTGAGGAGACATCTTGTTGACAAGTTGTTGGAACAGCATTGTCACAACTTGTTAACAAGCTTGCTACAAGCCTGTTGAGGAGACATCTTGTTGACAAATTGTTGGAACAGTATTGTCACAACTTGTTAACAAGCTTGCTATACAAGCCTGTTGAGGAGACATCTTGTTGACAAGTTGTTGGAACAGCATTGTCACAACTTGTTAACAAGCTTGCTACAAGCCTGTTGAGGAGACATCTTGTTGACAAGTTGTTGGAACAGTATTGTCACAACTTGTTAACAAACTTGCTACAAGCCTGTTGAGGAGACATCTTGTTGACAAGCTGTTGGAACAGCATTGTCACAACTTGTTAACAAGCTTGCTACAGCCTGTTGAGGGACAGCTTGTTGATAAGTTATTGGAACAGCATTGTAAAAACTTGTTAACAAGTTTTCTACAAACCTGTTGCAGATACATCTTGTTGATAAGTTATTGGAACTGCATTGTCACAATGCTACAAGCCTGTTGAGGAGACATCTTGTTAACAAGTTGTTGGAACAGCATTATCTGAACTTGTTAATTATCAAGCTTGCTACAAACTTGTTGCGAAAAATCTTGTTGACAAGTTGTTGGAACAGCATTGTCACAACTTGTTAACAAGCTTGCTACAAGCCTGTTGAGAACACATCTTCTTGACAAGTTGTTGGCACAGCATTGTCACAACTTGTTATCAAGCTTGCTACAAGTCTGTTGATGAGACATCTTGTTGACAAGTTGTTGGAACAGCATTGTCGCAACTTGTTAACAAGCTTGCTACAAGCCTGTTGAGGAGACATCTTGTTGACAAGTTGTTGGAACAGTATTGTCACAACTTGTTAACAAGCTTGCTACAAGCCTGTTGAGGAGACATCTTGTTGACAAGTTGTTGGAACAGCATTGTCACAACTTGTTAACAAGCTTGCTACAAGACTGTTGAGGAGACATCTTGTTGACAAGTTGTTGGAACAGCATTGTCACAACTTGTTAACAAGCTTGCTACAAGACTGTTGAGGAGACATCTTGTTGACAAGTTGTTGGAACAGCATTGTCACAACTTGTTAACAAGCTTGCTACAAGCCTGTTGAGGAGACATCTTGTTGACAAGTTGTTGGAACAGTATTGTCACAACTTGTTAACAAGCTTGCTATACAAGCCTGTTGAGGAGACATCTTGTTGACAAGTTGTTGGAACAGTATTGTCACAACTTGTTAACAAGCTTGCTACAAGCCTGTTGAAGAGACATCTTGTTGGCAAGTTGTTGGAACAGCGTTGTCACAACTTGTTAACAAGCTTGCTACAAGCCTGTTGAGGAGATATCTTGTTGACAAGTTGTTGGAACAGCATTGTCACAACTTGTTAACAAGCTTGTTACAAGCCTGTTGAGGAGACATCTTGTTGACAAGTTGTTGGAACAGCACTGTCACAACTTGTTAACAAGCTTGGTACAAGCCTGTTTAGGAGACATCTTGTTGACAAGTTGTTGGAACAGCGTTGTTCACAACTTGTTAACAAGCTTGCTACAAGCCTGTTGAAGAGACATCTTGTTGGCAAGTTGTTGGAACAGCATTGACACAACTTGTTAACAAGCTTGCTACAAGCCTGTTGAGGAGACATCTTGTTGACAAATTGTTGGAACAGCATTGTCACAACTTGTTAACAAGCTTGCTACAAGCCTGTTGAGGAGACATCTTGTTGACAAGTTGTTGGAACAGCATTGTCACAACTTGTTAACAAGCTTGCTACAGCCTGTTGAGGGACAGCTTGTTGATAAATTATTGGAACAGCATTGTAAAAACTTGTTAACAAGTTTGCTACAAACCTGTTGCAGATACATCTTGTTGATAAGTTATTGGAACTGCATTGTCACAATGCTACAAGCCTGTTGAGGAGACATCTTGTTAACAAGTTGTTGGAACAGCATTATCTGAACTTGTTAATTATCAAGCTTGCTACAAACTTGTTGCGAAAAATCTTGTTGACAAGTTGTTTGGAACAGCATTGTCACAACTTGTTAACAAGTTTGCTACAAACCTGTTGAGGGGACATCTTGTTGACAACTTGTTGGAACAGCATTGTCACAACTTCGTAATGAACTAGAAGCCTGTTGACGGGACATCTTGTTGGCAAGTTGTTGGAACAGCATTGTCACAATTTTCATGTCCAACTTGCTCTGAGGGCAAGTGGTCAAAAAAGTAGAGTTACACCACTGTTGTCACACAAATATCATTGTAACAAAAAAGAGAATGAAGAATATATAAAACGATCTTGTATTCCCACTTGAAATGATCAGATTTGTTTACTAGGTTTGGGGAACACCTGCCGTTTGGAGACATGGTGCTTTTGCTCAATATTGTTGTGTTGGACAAGATGAGGTAACAAAAATTTTGAGTTGTCCTAAACTTTTTTGGAAAATGAAAGTTATTCTACATGGAGTAATAGACAACTTGCATGTTAGACGAATTTTTTATCTAGGCAAGAAAAAGTAAATTCCCGTAAAGAACTTAGTAAAATTAGTAAAATTGCAAAATTTGGTTACGAAATATTGTAAAATACGGAAAATATAGCCTTGCGAGGTTTGCATATTTTGTATATGTTTGTATTACGTGCGGAAATTGTTACCATTTTTGAGCCGAAAATGGTAACAATTTCCGCACGAAATACAAACGGATACAAATTTGCAACACTATATTTTCCAAACTTTACAACATTTCACAACCCAATTTTGCAATTTTACTAATTTTATCAGTTATGTTCTTTTTAGCTGTGGTGTTTGATTCCCTTCTTTTTACTTAGATTGAAATTTAGTCTAACATGCCAGTTGTCCATTCCCTTACAAAAAAGTCTTATATAAGCCTGGCCTACAGGCTCCTATAGGTTGCTATTGGAAACCAATAGGTTTTTATAGACATTTGGAACATTTTCTGTATAGGGATATCTATAGAAATCTGTAGGTGCCTATATGTTTCTATAGGGAATTGGAAAATTTCCTGTAGGCGCTGGTAGGCCACCTATTAAACTTTTTTAATAAGGGAAATTAATTTCTTTTTTGCCTTGTCCTATTTTAGTTGGCACTGAAGCCTAAAAAGTTGAATCATATTGAAGCAGCTTCACTTGCTTACGTTCACCTCACAATGTGGTCAGCATTATGTGACTCTGGTGGCTTGACTGAAGAAAATGCTAAAAACAAGAGGTGCATATTAATATAACTAGTATGCGAATGTCTGAAAAATATTTTTAAAATTGTTTGACTTGTTTGTTTACGGCAACAATTTTATAATTGCAGAGTTTTCATTGTCGGAGGTAGCGGGGGTGTTGGTAACATTGGAATTCAGGTTTGTACATAGATAATGGTTGTTTGACAGTCCATGTTTGGTCATGCGGTCAGGGGCCGCCCATCTAGATCAACGACAAGCCAGTTCACCATCCAGTGTTGCTTGGCGTGCCAATCAGGCCAAATAATTAAAATACCTGGGTTTTCCGACCCTTATAATATGTACCTGGCAATTTTGGTCACTCAAATCACCGACCATAATCGTTTTATCTGAAGTTTGCAAAGAGCCTGGAGCAATTTTTCATACCCGGTTCGTGGCGTTAGTTTTGTGCCAGCTAATTATAAAGTAACCTGTTTGTTTCAAAGTTGATATAACGAATGTTTCCATGATGTGCCATGCATCTGTGCTGGCAGGGTATGCTATCAAGCTACTTTACACTGTATTTTGCAAATATTTCGTTGCAGGTCATGAAAGAGTGGGGAGCGCATGTTACGACCTCCTGTAGTACAGACGCGGTTGAATTAGTAAAGAGACTGGGCGCTGATGACGTCATCGATTACAAAAGCGAAGATGTTGCCAAAAGAATAAAGAGTGAGCCTAGGTATGATGTCATACTCGATTCGGTTGGTGGACAACTAGAATATTTCACAAACAATGCGGGGAGGTCGTGCAGCAAATCTACCTATGTGACATTGATGCCTCCGATGTTGGATATCATCGATGAATCTGGCCTCGCTCTTGGTTCTTTAAGATCTGCTGGAACGTTCTTTGCTATGGCATTAAGACAGGTGAGTTTGTATAGAATCGAGGTAATGGTGTCTTTCACACGTAAAAATCTCACAACTTGTCAACAATGTGTTCGAAACAGCCTTGTAGCAAGCTTGTCAACAAGTTGTAACAATGCTGTTATTTTATCAACTTGCTGCAAGGTTGTCACTCACAACTTGTTGACAAGTTGTTGAATAGTACGACGATAACAAGTTGTTGGAAGAACTTGTAGCAAGTCTGTTGAGCTCAACAACCTTGTAGCAAATTGCCAACAAGGCGTTTACAACTTGTCAACAAACTGGGAACAAGCAGTGGGAACACATCCTCAGGGTGCGATAATTCGCGTACCAACGTACCGGAGGTACGCCAAACTTATGGTCTGGTACTTCTTTGTTTTTAGACAAGTACCACATAGGTACGCGGAAATTTGCTATTCGCGTACTTACATTTTCCTTCTAGCAATAACTAGCAAATCTGCCAAAGTATTCCGTGAAGAACTTTAGCTGTACATGTAAATTCCGTGAAGAACTTTAGCTGTACATGTAAATTCCACGCATCCGACATATTTTGGGATGAAAAAGCCAAAAGGTTATCTTTGCCCTTGATCAAAAAATTTATCGTCATCGTCCGACTGGAAAAAAATCGCTCCGGTGAGCGATTTTAAAATCGTTATCGTCAAATGCCGATAATTTTATCGTTTTCGTTGCAGTGTAGACACCAACATAATTTTATTGACCAATCATCGCGTGTTTACAAGTTATCGTATCGTTATCGTTGTGTGGGGTGTCCTGGGCTTAATTGTCAATGCTATAGCAAGGCCTAAAAAAATACCTGTGGTTCCGGTTCCCGACCGACCCTATTTTTTTCTGCTCACCCTATTATTTTTTTCAACAAGATTGACCGTGCGACCCTATTTTCTCCGGGTGGTTGCGGGCTGCTCGCACAGCGTGCCAAAATGGCGTCTGTTGTCACAATATCATGTCGGGACTTTACCGGAAAATCGCCCAGCAAAAAAACGCCAAAACCATGAAAAAATATTCAAAAAATTTTTTATTTCCGACCTAGCTACCCTAATTTTTTCGCGATATGAAACCGGAACCACAGGTTTTTTTAGGTCCAATGAGGAAAACTACACTGTATGTAGCTAAGGTCAGACTGTTACCACCCTCAGCTCGCCCTCGGTAAATCCACTGTAAATAAGCGATGGCATTCGAGTCACACCGTCGACGCTTTGAAAACTGTTATATTATGTTGTACATGCAAATACCATAATTAAAGATTCATTTATACAAAATTGCCCATACATTTTTTGCTTTTGGACCAGTAAACTATACGTAGGTATAAAAAACGCATGACTCGGAAGTAGTCTTAGGTACGTCTTTAAGTTTGTACCAGATCAGGTACGCGGCAAAAGTTGTCGGAGTACCAGTCAGGTACGGCTAAAAATATTGAATTATCGCACCCTGCATCCTGTTGACAAGTTGTTGGAACAGCATTGCTACAAGTCTGCTGAAGGCTTATCACAACGTGTACGTTTTTACGTGTGTAGGAATGTGTGCTTCCAGATTAACTCTACGATCAAGTACGACATTGTAATGACTTATAATTATCTCAATCCTTAGCGTCTCAATTCAAATATCGACTACAAGTGGGGTTACTTTCGACCAAACAGTGTTGCCCTCAACTATCTAGAAAGTCTAGTGAGCAAGGACAAGGTAAGATAAAAAAAATATAAGTAAAATAATGCACCAAATATTGTCAGGTAAAGCTGGTTTCACGATGGGCGTGTAAAACAACATTAACAAAAGATTTTATTTTAAATTAATTTCCAAATTGCCTTCATAATTTTAAAGAGGCCGTTCTGCTCATGCACGTGTTTTGTTTTCATTTTTTGTTTCAAACAATAGATAATTTCTCTTTAATTTTACCACTAAATATTGAAATTTACCGCCATTTTTGGGTACAGATCGAATGAATAATAGACACCTTAAGATTCGCTCAAATGCGGTTCGCCGTCTCTGATTACGACGAAAGTCCAGTTTCCAAACTCAAGCCGTAAAGTTTATAAATTAATTTTTAGGTTGTTCCAGTACTCGACAGTGTATATCCATTCTCTGATTTACCGAAAGCTATTGAGAGACTTAACCAAGGACATTTGCGTGGAAAAATTGTTGTGAACTTCCAAGCGCCGTCATGAAAAGTAAGAAAGACGTCTTCTTGCAAGAGAATGGCTTGCAGGAATCTTTTAAACAAGGCTGACATTAAAAATTCCAGAATATTAAAGACAGTTGAAAAGGACGCTTCTCGTACAGTGTGATTCCGTGGTCTTGAACATTTCATTAGTGAGATTTGTTTTTATTTTTTATATCTGTATATATGGAATCTGTACAAGTCTGATGCTCAGATTAAATAAAAAATAATTATACTAATTAGCCTGTAATTGTGCTGGTATTTCAGGAATAGGGACAGTTGAGGCAACTCCCAATGGACCATTCCCCAATTAACCAAAATTTTCATCTCAACAAGTCTAGACAAAATTCCATCATAGCATGAAAGAGCATCACAAAATTGGTAATATTCCAAAGTTTCGTTGCGAAATGTTGTAAAATGCGGATAATATAGCCTTGCGAAGTTTGTAATTTTCAGTCATTTTGTATTACGCACAGAAGTGGTAACCATTTCCCGTTTGTAATCTAAAATGACTGAAAATTGCAAATTTCCAAGGCTATATTATCCGCATTTTACAACATTTTGCAAAGAAACTTTGGAATATTACTAATTTTGTGATGCTCTTTCAAGCTGTGATGAAATTTTTGTCTAGACTTGTTGAGTTCAAAATTTTGGTTAATTGGGGGATTGGTCCATTAGTTTCAGGAAACTCTCAGGACACGTTTACACTTGTAACGGATACCTTTCCGTAGCTGGGCTAAAAAGCACCAATCCGATACGGAATGTACAACTTTTAGAACCGGAGCGAAACGACATCCCTCCGTTGCAATAATTCCTCTGAAAATAGCGTTCCTAAAACTTTGTAAAAGGTGCGGGTAGGTGTTTTTTCACGTCGCTACGGAAAGCTATCTTTCACGTCGCTACAGAAAGCTATTAGGTACAGGGTAAAGTTAGCCTTAGTCAGTTTGAGGCAACTGGTCGCATGGCGGCGAAAACTTTGCGACAGCTCCACGATGGTTCGAGAACAACCATTAAAAATGCACCATAGCGCAACCGAAACGTTCCGACAACTCCACGACGGGTTTACGACAGTCCAATGACAGCCGTGTGACAACACCAGGCAGCTCCAAGATTCAGCAACGACAGCCTTACGACGGGGGCATCATGGTCTACAGCTACATGACATGAACTACGACCTCTTCCCGACAGTTCCACGACAGCGGCACGAGGTGTCAACGATAAAGGACATTGAGTAAGAATGTTTCTTCGTTCTTGCCATCTTCGTCATAAACAAACATTAACACCTGCATCTGAGCGGCAGACTGTTGTGGCTGAAATCGTAGACTGATGCTCTGAGATTCACCTGGTCCCAGCTAAAATATGAATGAACAAAAAAGGCGTTGATCCAAGTGGCGTAACTTTGTGGTAATTAATGACCCCCGGTTTAGACTGAAGAGGACCCTCATGCAGTCCATTCAATGAGGCCCGGGGGTTGCTAAATACTTCAGCTTCGCCACATTGTTATACTCCAGATTAGACCAGAAACACTCTGATAACCTTATTTGAGTTACAGTAATGGTTAAGTTAACAAGACTACATGTATTTTAGGTAGATAAATAACTAGAGGCACCAACATAGCCAGGGGCCACTAGCTTTCTAACTTTCTTTACACTATGACTTACGTTTAAGGTGGTGTTTCCAAAGTGAAGAATATCCTCACGATCACATTTTAGGTAGAATGTCTTCCCCACAGGATATGGATTAGCAAACTCAATTCGCTGAAATAAAAAAATAACGAAAACAAGAGTTGTATGAGAGTTGATGAAAGTTTAGTGGATATTACCGGTAATTATAAAACTTGTAGTAGTTTTGGTCAGAATTTGAAACAATCCCCCTCCCACTTGCCATTTTGAGCAAAATTTTCTAATTTCTTGAAACATGTTTTTTATCAGTTAAAAGTTAATGTTTTCATCACAGAAATGGAGTTTGACCATCGCCGCAACAGTTGGAGAGGTTTTGGCGCGGAATTGTGCGCATGCCGTATGCTAATAGATGAAAAATGTTCCACAATCATGGCATGAACTTACTATGAAATATACAAATACGGACTGGTCAGTAAAATATTTAAATGGAGTTTGTGAAAGAGTGCATTTGGGCTTAATCATTTTGGCTGCACCCTGAGTCTGCGATGCCTGGATGGAATGTCACGTTTGTAGTTTCTTTCTCACCTGGAGACGGTATAGCGTTTATCTAGACGAGAAGGAGATTGTAGTTGCTTCTTTAAGCAACTAAATTCATTATAGTCCCCGGGATTATATATATAATCTCGGCGTTTGTGACTTGAAGAGGGTTGAATTTTAATTATACAATATAGAGCAAAAGGTTAAGGTGAATAAAGTTGCGTTCGCCTTCCAACAACGAGCAAGTGGTGTAGTGGTAAAGTCAACAGGCTGTGTCCTGTACTAGGTGTGGTTCAGGTCCTGCTGATGCCATTTTGTGATTCAAAAATGATTGAATTTTAATAATACAAGCTAGAGAAAAAATAAGGTGAATAAGTTGCGCAAGTCTTCCAACAACGAGCAAGTGGTCTAGTGGTAAAGACAACAGGCTTGTGTCTTGTACCAGGTGTGGTTCAAGTCCTACAGAAGCCATTTTTACACAAGCTAGAGAAAAAAGGCTTAGGTGAATAAGTTGCGGTAGGCTTCCAACAACGAGCAAGTGGTCTAGTGGTAAAGTCTGTATGTTGTGTAATGTACCATTGTGGTTCAAGTCCTACAGAAGTAATTTTGTGACTTGAAATGTGTAGAATATTACACAAGCTAGAGTAAAAAAGTTTAGGTGAATAAATTGCGCTAAGCTTCCAACAACGATCTAGTGGTAAAGACTACATGTTGGGTAATCTACCATTGTGGTTCAAATCCTGCAAAGGTCATTTTGGGAATGGAAAAGGGTTGATTTATTAAGTATACAACTTAGAGAAAAAGATTAAGGTGAATAAGTTGCGGTAGGCTTCCAACAACGAGCAAGTGGTCTAATGGTAGCGATATTGGACTGTAAAAGCCAATATCGTGTATCAGGATCGGTTCGAGAATGGTTGAAATAATCAAGAAAAAAAGATGTGGTGGGCGGGAGGACAAGAAAAAATTACTAAGTCTTTTTAAGTCTTCAGCTACAGGGGCCTTGAAATTCAATAGAACATAAGGTTCAAAACAGCATAATATTAATTTTAACGTCTTTTCGATTACACAGCTGAAAAAATTGCTTTTTATGTCCACGAACAAGTCTAGTGATGCACGAATAAGGCATTGGCAAAAAGCCTATGGACTGTACATTCCAAAAATACAATTTTCAGACTAGCCCAAATTCTAGTTTCTGCAACAGGGGCCTTGAAATTCAATAGAACATAAGGTTCGAAACAGCATAATATTAATTTTCACGTCCTCTTCGATTACAATGCAACTGGAAAAACCTGTTTTTTCTATCCACGAACTGTCTATTTATGGACGAATGTGGCATCGACAGAAAGCCTATTGACCGTAGATTGCAATAATACAATTTTCAGACCGTGCCAAATTCTAATTTTTGCTACAAGGGGCCTTGAAATTCAATAGAACATAATATTAATTTTAACGTCTTTTTCGATTACAAAGCAGAAAAAATTGCTTTTTAGGTCCACGGACAAGTCTAGTGATGCACGAATAAGGCATTGGCAAAAAGCCTATGGACTGTACATTCCAAAAATACAATTTTCAGACTAGCCCAAATTCTAGTTTCTGCAACAGGGGCCTTGAAATTCAATAGAACATAAGGTTCGAAACAGCATAATATTAATTTTCACGTCCTCTTCGATTACAATGCAACTGGAAAAACCTGTTTTTTCTATCCACGAACTGTCTATTTATGGAAGAATGTGGCATCGACAGAAAGCCTATTGACCGTAGATTCCAATAATACAATATTCAGACCGTGCCAAATTCTAATTTTTGCTACAAGGGGCCTTGAAATTCAATAGAACATAAGGTTCGAAACAGCATAATATTAATTTTAACGTCTTTTTCGATTACACAGCTGAAACAATTGCTTTTTATGTCCACGGATAAGTCTAGTGATGCACGAATAAGGCATTGGCAAAAAGCCTATGGACTGTACATTCCAAAAATACAATTTTCAGACTAGCCCAAATTCTAGTTTCTGCTACAGGGGCCTTGAAATTCAATAAAACATAAGGTTCGAAACAGCATAATATTAATTTTCACGTCTTCTTCGATTACAATGCAACTGGAAAAACCTGTTTTTTCTATCCAGGAACTGTCTATTTATGGAAGAATGTGGCATCGACAGAAAGCCTATTGACCGTAGATTCCAATAATACAATTTTCAGACCGTGCCAAATTCTAATTTTTGCTACAAGGGGCCTTGAAATTCAATAGAACATAAGGTTCGAAACAGCATAATATTAATTTTAACGTCTTTTTCGATTACACAGCTGAAAAAATTGCTTTTTATGTCCACGGACAAGTCTAGTGATGCACGAATAAGGCATTGGCAAAAAGCCTATGGACCGCAGATTCCAAAACTACAATTTTAAGACTAGCCCAAATTCTAGTTTCTGCTACAGGGGCCTTGAAATTCAATAGAACATAAGGTTCGAAACAGCATAATATTAATTTTCACGTCTTTTTCGATTACAATGAAGCTGGAAAAACGTGTTTTTTCTATCCACGAACTGTCTATTTATGGACGAATGTGGCATCGTCAGAAAGCCTATTGACCGTAGATTCCAATAATACAATTTTCAGACCGTGCCAAATTCTAATTTTTGCTACAAGGGGCCTTGAAATTCAATAGAACATAAGGTTCGAAAGAGCATAATATTAATTTTAACGTCTTTTTCGATTACACAGCTGAAAAAATTGCTTTTTATGTCCACGGACAAGTCTAGTGATGCACGAATAAGGCATTGGCAAAAAGCCTATGGACCGTAGATTCCAAAACTACAATTTTAAGACTAGCCCAAATTCTAGTTTCTGCTACAGGGGCCTTGAAATTCAATAGAACATAAGGTTCGAAACAGCATAATATTAATTTTCACGTCTTTTTCGATTACAATGAAGCTGGAAAAACGTGTTTTTTCTATCCACGAACTGTCTATTTATGGACAAATGTGGCATCGACAGAAAGCCTATTGACCGTAGATTCCAATAATACAATTTTCAGACCGTGCCAAATTCTAATTTTTGCTACAAGGGGCCTTGAAATTCAATAGAACATAATGTTCGAAACAGCATAATATTAATTTTAACGTCTTTTTCGATTACACAGCTGAAAAAATTGCTTTTTATGTCCGGTTAAGACCGGCTGAGACTTCGTGCTCGGGTGATCGATCTGACCGGCCGTATGCGGAGTGAAAAGCAAATTCGGGGGTTCTGTTTCCCCGAAAAAAATGAGAAAAAAGCCTAAAGTGTCTTGCTCTAAGAGCGAGGCAAAAAGACTTAGTAAATTTTTTCCTGTCCTCCCGGCCCCCCTCCCCGCGGGCCTCCCCCCTTCTTCCTCCCCTGCCTTCCCACCCGCACGCTGTCATATTCTAATGTCCTCCCGGCCCCCCTCCCCGCGGGCCTCCCCCCTTCTTCCTCCCCTGCCTTCCTTCCCGCTGTCATATTCTACGCGCATGCGCCACACCATGGCAGCCACTAAAGATTAATTTCAATGGTAGTATCT
This sequence comes from Paramuricea clavata, assembly GCA_902702795.2. Taxonomy (NCBI): domain Eukaryota; kingdom Metazoa; phylum Cnidaria; class Anthozoa; order Malacalcyonacea; family Plexauridae; genus Paramuricea; species Paramuricea clavata. Next base: position 15,527 of record CACRXK020001093.1, on the reverse strand, counting down.
TCTTCAAACATTTGCCCGGCGGCCTTTTTCTTCTGTATTATTCTTCTTTCTCTCGGCCGCCATATTTTTTTCTTGATTATTTCAACCGTCCACGAACCGATCCTGATACTCGACATTGGCTTTTATACAATCCGATATCGCTACCATTAGACCACTTGCTCGTTGTTGGAAGCCTACCGCAACTTATTCACCTTAATCTTTTTCTCTAAGTTGTATACTTAATAAATCAACCCTTTTCCATTCTCAAAATGACCTTTGCAGGATTCGAACCACAGCTTCAACATTACACAGTCAGTAGCCTTAACCACTAGACCACTTGCTCGTTGTTGAAATCCTATCACTGGTTATTCACCTTAACCATTTTCATGTAACTTGTATAATATTAAATAAAACGACTTCTATAGGATTTGAACCATTACCCTTCACAGTCGCCAGTCCTTACCACTAGACCACTTGCTCGTAGTCGTAATCGTATATACCGTTGGTTATTCACCTTAACCATTTTCTTCTTCTAACTTGTGTAATAAATAAAGACTTCTATAGGATTTGAATCATTACACTTCACAGTCAGTAGTCTTTACCAATAGTCCACTTGCTCACTGTGTGAATCCAATCACTAGTTATTCACCTTAACCGTTTTGTTCTACTTTGTATAATTAAAAAAAGATTTTAATAGGATTTGAACCATTACACTTCACAGTCGGTAGTCCTTACCACTAGACCACTTGCTCGTTGTTGAAATCCAATCACTGGTTATTCACCTTAACCATTTTCATGTAACTTGTATAATATTAAATAAAACGACATCTATAGAACTTGAACCATTACCCTTCACAGTCGCCAGTCCTTACCACTAGACCACTTGCTCGTAATCGTAATCGTATATACCGTTGGTTATTCACCTTAACCGCTTTTTTCTAACTTGTATAATTAAAAAAGATTCCAATAGGATTTGACCCATTACACTTCACAGTCAGAAGTCTTTACCACTAGTCCACTTGCTCGCTGTACGAATCCAATCACTAGCTATTCACCTTAACCGTTTTGTTCTACTTTGTATAATTAAAAAAAGATTTTAATAGGATTTGAACCACTACACTTCACAGTCGGTAGTCTTTACCACTAGACCACTTGCTTGTTGTAGAAATCCTATCACTGGTTATTCACCTTAACCATTTTCTTCTAACTTGTATAATTAATAAGATAAATTCTATAGGATTTGAACCATTACACTTCACAGTCGGGAGTCCTTACCACTAGACCACTTTCTCGTTGTAGAAATCCTATCACTGGTTATTCACCTTAACCATGTTCTTCTAACTTGTATAATAAATAAAATGACTTCTATAGGATTTGAACCATTACACTTCACAGTCGGTAGTCCTTACCACTAGACCACTTGCTCGTTATAGAAATCCTATCACTGGTTATTCACCTTAACCGTTTTCTTCAAACTTATATAATTAATAAAAAGACTTCTATAGGATTTGAACCATTATACTTCACAGTCGCTAGTCTTTACCACTAGACCACTTGCTCGTTGTAGAAATCCTATCACTGGTTATTCACCTTAACCGTTTTCTTCCAACTTGTATAATTAATATTAAACACTTTTCAAATTATAAAATGACCTCAGCAGGATTCGAACCACAGTTTGAACATTACACAGTCAGTAGCTTTAACCACTAGACCACTTGCTCGCTGTATAAATCCAATCACTAGTTATTCACCTTAACCGTTTTCTTCTAACTTGTATAATTAAAAAAGATTTCTATAGGATTTGAACCACTACACTTCACAGTCGCTAGTCTTTACCACTAGACCACTTGCTCGTTGTAGAAAGCCTATCACTGGTTATTCACCTTAACCGTTTTCTTCTAACTTGTATAATTAATAAAAACTTATTTACCTTAACCTTTATCTTCTAACCTGCATAATAATTAATAATCAACACTTTTCAAATCACAAAATGACTTCTATAGGATTTGAAACACTTCTCCTACATTACACAGCCTGTAGTCTGTACTAGAGGTGTGCAAATCCAATCCGATCCGATCCGATTCGTTCGGATTTCGGAACAAAAATATTCATTTCGGATTGGATCGTATAAACAAAGTTGTTTCGTAATCGGATCTGACTTTGATATTCGAAATAAAATGAATTAATTATTCGTTTGATAATTAATTCAATTGGTGACGTCACTTTGTCAGCTTCTTAACATGTATTTCTTGCGCTTTTATATTTATTTGGTTAAATATTTCCACTTGAATGAGAAATTTATTTTATTAAAGGATTCTTCGGATCGGAATTCTTTATTAAAACTCGGATCGGATTCTTATTAGACAATTTCGGATCGGATTTTAAATATTAGGCAATTGCCGGATTATAAACGTCGAATCCGATCCGATGCACACCCCTAGTCTGCACCACTAGACTACTTGCTCATTGTTGGAAGCCTATACCGCGACTTATTCACCTTAACCATTTTCTTCTAACCTGTATAATTAATAATCAACGCTTTCCAACCGCAAAATAACTTCTACATGACTTGTACCACCACCATAGCACTTCACACCTTGTAGTCCTTACCACTGGACTACTTGCTCGTTGTTGGAAACCTGTAGCAACTTATACCTTGACCTTTAACCTGTATAATTAATCAGTTATCTCAATGTTGTACTTTACCTTTTGTGACCCCTTCCCTCCTCCAACTTCGACATTGATATCAAATCTCTTTGAAATAACAGGAGGACGACAGGTTGTGCATAGCAACCAAGAACGAACGAGTTGGTGGAATTCGGTATCTTGTACACATTTGTCAAGGATAATGCTCAAATGAGATAGAACTAAACTAACTTTATTGATTCTTGTCATGCAGTTCTAAACTGTACCCCCTAGAAGCCCAAGATCACCCTTCACTTACAGTAATGTACTGTGAGAGGGAAAAAGGATTGTTCAATGAAGAATCACTCTTCTCGCAAGTGACGGATTATAATCTGACAACTGTGCATTGCAGCAGTCGAATCTCGATCGCAGGGATAAAAGGAACATCTATTTTGACAGAAATATGCAGAGGTTAAAGACATTTCTTCGATGCATGTACTAGTCTTTTCTGTTTTGTAATTTCTTTTCAAGGATACCAACAACGTTGACGAATATTTGTTTGGAACCAGGCGAGGACGGATTGAAGACAAAGCTGACTTCTTGGACTGAGTTTGCCATCAACATGAAAGGATCAGATGGTTCAACCTGCATAAGAAATCACAAACAGTTATACTGGATGATTAATAGACAATTCCTATTATAGACTATTTTTATCTTATTTTTTATTTAGTACGCTCTTCCCGGAAAGAGCATACTAAAATTAGTAAAATTACAAAGTTTGGTTGCGAAATGGTGTAAAATGCGGAAAATATAGCCTTGCAAAGTTCGCAAATTTTGTATACTTTTGTATTGCGTGCGGAAATTGCTACCACATTTGGGCCGAAAATGGTAGCAATTTCCGCACGCAATACAAAAGTGTATACAAAATTTGCAAACTTTGCAAGGCTATATATAGTTCCTGCATTTTACAACATTTTGCAACCAAACTTTGCAATTTTACTCATTTAGTATGCTCTTTCTAGCTGTCGTGACTTATTTGCATCTCCTTGCCTAGTTTTAAAATCAGTCAACAACAACAACAACAACAACAACAACAACAACAACAACAACAACAACAACAACAACAACAACAACAACAACAACAACAACAACAACAACAACAACAACAACGACAACGACAACGACAACGACAACGACAACGACAACTACCGACATGAACTTCATCATCAACAACAACCACAGCGACTTCATCATCAACAACAACCACAGCGACAACATTTTTTCTTTCCATCTCCATTTACATACCTAACCACAATTAATTGCTAAAAGTTTATCAAAATCATTCAAAAATTTATACTTACCTGAAGTTCCGCTGGATGTGAAGAATAACACTGGACAAGTCTCGAGGTATGAGTGCCACGTACAATACAAGAAAGTCGACTGCTTTGACCTTGAACAGAACTTATGTCTAACCTGAACATAACATTAAAACAACAATTAATAATAATAATAATACCAAATAACGACAACAAAAATTCATAATTACGATAGAACAATGGTAACAATTTTCACTATACCTTTGCAGGGAATGAACATAAATTTGCCACGTCTGTTTAGGCGTTGTAAGAAATGGATCACTAGAAAAAACGGTTCAAAATTCAACACTTTAAATAAATGTACTAGATTGTTAAATTCAAAACAATATTCATGTAATTATGTAAGAGATGATGTTGTTCTATGGGAAAATGGTGGAATATAAAATCGATACTAAAATTGAATATATTGTGCCAAATGTTTTTCAATCCATTGTCTATTTTGAAAAAAAAAACTTACGTAAAAATAAACAAGAAAAATCTTCTGACGGAAGGCGAAGCTCCGCATGGAACTTTCAATACAATGTCTTGAGGTTGATCAATGCTCTTAAAGAAATAGGAAAGAAAGTTAGGTTTGAATGTTGACAGTCTCTTGCAAATAAATTTGAAGGAAGCCCTTCAGGAAGGGACGATAGGCGTTTCTCATAGCTAGAAAATACTTACTACAGGTGTAGTACTGCATATAACATTGAAGTCACTGCAACGAACATAGATCTCACATAGTACCTCGCCATCACGTAAAGGTTCGTCTAAGAATATTAATTAAACTTAAAGGTTAGCTTTGCGAACCGTAGATAAACGAATAGGAAAAGTCTCTGACTGGCCTAGCATCTTGAATAAGCTTAAGGTGTGGCTATAGTATGATATGCTTCTCATCCCTGCGACCATATAGGTTTCCATTCCTGTAATAAATAGTTGCCTGATTGTAATTTCGCTTCAGTTGCATGTGAAAAGTGTGCTAACCAGTTTGCCTTCATCAAACATCACTGACTTTCTCCATGTTCTGGAGAGAGCAGTTAAGATCTGATAGAGCTGTCAGTATAAAGGTAAGTTTGACTTAATTTAGCTTAAGCTTCAGTTTCTGTACACCCCCCCCCCCAAAAAAAAAAGTCAAGTTAAATGCTAGCTCCACCAGGATTACATAAATCCAATACCTGCTAATGCGTGCCAAGGTGGTAATCTGATGGATTTCTTAAAGTACGTTTGTTCAGGACTGTAGAATCTGAACGTCTGGTCGACAGCTGCAGGTTGCAGTTCGACATTGAGTGAGAGGATGCCAAGACGTTGCTGTTGAGGAGTTTCAAACATAACCTATGAAAATAATAAATAATATTATACCATAACTAGTACAAGAAAGCTAAGCTAACAAAAAGTACAAGAAAGCTAAGGGATGCTTTACTTTTATACTGCGGGGTAGTTGTCCATTATTGGTGACTTTACGAGTAACTTCTTTAATTTTTGTCCCAAGTGGATTTGAAGAATCTTGTTCGTATGTTGTCTTGAAGCTTTGATATTTGAACGGTATGTTTAATGATTCCTGTGGTCGCATGAACACTTCTGGATAGCCGCTGTCGCTTGCAAGATTAAACATGTCTTCTTCAATATCTAGGTAACAAAACACAGGTATGTATGTCTTCATGTGCATTATTTGTGAAAAGCAAGCGCCTTTCAATCTAGTCCAAAAACCATGACCAGCCGACAATTTAAAAAAATAAAGTAAAAAGCAAATTCCGAAAATACAGGACATCTTGAGAATTCAATATATAATTCAAAACGTGGCTGCCAGTAGCGATTTCACTTCAGTTTGACCAGGGTGAGTTGCAATTCAGCTTACCTCTCCCTGGTTAGCACACTCTATTTAATTTAGTAGTGAGCTTACTTGTTACTGTCTGAGTTAGTTTCTTGAAGTGTTTCCATTCTCTCGTGTCTGAGACAACCCTAAATATGAAAAAAACACATTTGTAGTTAGTATAATTATAATAACTTATTGGGTGAGTAATGTTGATGATGCTGGATCAATGCTGAACTGGTTTGCACATGCCTTTATCTTTATACTGTACTAAATTTACTTTATAGAACTACAGTATCTAACATTATAGTACTTACATAAGCTCATTATCATCACATTGTACGATTACTGTTGATTCAGAGGCGTAAGGATTCTTAAGGACAAACTCAAAAAACTCGGCATGACCAAAACATGGATATATAGTATGACTGGTAGTGATGCTTCTTGACAGGAGTTCCATGATTCCTTCTCTCTTGCATTGTTGCCTAAAGTAAAATATTGGGCCAATAAAAAATACATGTTCTGCCGTTATGAGTTGCTGTTGTTGCTGTTGCTGTTGTTGCTGTTGCTGTTGCTGTTGCTGTTGCTGCTGTTGCTGTTGTTGTTGTTGTTGTTGTTGTTGTTGTTGTTGTTGTTGTTGTTGTTGTTGTTGTTATTGTTGTTGTTGGTTGTTGTTTTGTTGTTGTTGTTGTTGTTGTTGTTGTTGTTGTTGTTGTTGTTGTTGTTGTTGTTGTTGTTGTTGTTGTTGTTGTTGTTGTTGTTGTTGTTGTTGTCGTTGTCGTTGTTGTTGTTCTGAACCATTCAAATGCATCTTCAGAAAATCTACCCTCAAAAATTTGTATTATACACATTGGTATTGAAGGAACTAGACTGTTTTATATTATTCCATAGTTTACCTGTACATTTGAACAGTTTTCAAATCTCGAGCACGTTGCACTTTTTCTTCTTTGATTAACTAGAGACGGATGAAAATACATTCCACAATACTTAATACGAGAGTACTTAATATAAGAATAAAAGGGTCAGGCAGAGTAAACTTAAGAATCGAGTGTACAAACGTTTCTTACATGTGTGGCTGTGACAGCTAGACCTTTCTGTGCCTTTCGGATTGCCTGCATTCTTTCTAGCTTTCTGAAGGATGAGATAATATAATATTGTTTAACTTCAGTTAACTGACGAAACATTAAATTAAAATGGGGAAGAAGACATACGTAGGTTTATGGGGAATACATTGAGATAAAAATGACTGCAGAAGACAAACTACGATGAGTGTATAATGAAAACATAAAAATAAAAGTATTGACTGAACAGAAGAGTATAAGCACAAGAACAAAATAACAAAGAGGTTTATGAAATACAGGCAGACACACCTTTGTCTAATGGCGTCAGATTCTTTTGTTGGCTTCCTATCAACACTTCTGTTTTTGTCTTTATCACGAGAAAACAACACTGTGGCAAGTTCTTGATCGCACTCACTCATCAACTTCGCTTTCGATCTCTTTGGAATACCTGTAGAGATATCATGGAATAGTAGACACATGATGATGGTGGTGTTGACAGGGCGTTAGCCAGAAGCAGAAAAAAATTCGCGTTTACCAGAAATTGGGAAATTTATTTAAAATTTTTTCTTGGAAAAATTTTTTTGAGCCATACAGCTTTGCGCTTACCATATTGTCCTTCACTACTCTCGGCTTTCACAACATGTCGTTGTTTCCTTGGAACAATACCTACATGCATAAAATAAATAAGTCTAACAAACATAATTATATCCGAATGAAATATTTGTGCAACAAAAGCACAAATAAAAATAACAAAACTAAACGCCAAGGCATGTATGAACATTTTAATAAATAACATTTATTTAGTCAAGTTCTTACATGGTTTTCCTGAAGAGTTTTCACTCGGGTGGCCTATGTTCGCCATTCTGAAATGCAGTTTTCCCTCGAATCTCATCACTGAACCAACAGGCTTGACACTGACGTTGCGAACCTAGTGAATAATGAAGTCTTTAATAAATACCATAACATATTTTTACCAAATAAAATAGCAGGGTTGTTGATTGTCTCTGAACTACTGTATATGTCAAATACTACCTATTGCATACTGTTACCCCTCCCCCCCTTGCAATACCACAGAGTATAATTAACATATTAATTTTTCATGTTCTGTCATAGTCACAATCCTAGCAAAATAATCACGTACTAGTTCTCCACCAAGAGCGGGAGAATCATCAAGATACTCCGTTGACAAGATGTCCAATTCGTGTACGACTTGTACTGCCTCTTGGCCTTGACGTAGTAGATGCTGTAAATAAAAAACCCAGGTATATTAAAGCGTTTGATACAAGATTACTTCACTGAGAATCCTAGCTGCCGTTAGTGCCGGAGAAAGTGCCGGAGAAAGTGCTGGAGGAGTGTTTCAGAAAGTAGTACCTTTAACTCGACAGAAGTTGATCCAATCAACAACAATGAGTCGCCATCCCAGACATCAATATGCAGATACTGACTGTCGAGATATTTCCATAGTTGACGCATTTCTCCAGGTTGCATGTCACATGGATCAAATGAATATTTAAACTATATAAAACAGAGGATAAAATCTTTCGTGGTGGTCTAGTGTAGATAACATGGGCCCTTTGCATGCATGTAACATCTAATAGCATAACAATATTCATTGTTTTGAAAACTTGATTTACTTTAGCATTATATAAAGGGTATATCCCACAATAAACTCCCGTGATCTGTATCTGAACTTGCAGGCATTAAAAAAGAATACTTTAGTGGTTTGATCAATGGCGCCCAGCCAGGGTTGTGCGAAATCGTTTAGAACATTCAAAACCATCTAATCTCCTATAACGGTTCGCTTGCAAAGCCAGCAGAAGGACATGAAGATAAGAACATCCTAACAACAGCAACAATGTTACCTGCAAGCCAGGTTTATTATCGAGTGAGCCGTCTTTATTAAATGTCTGAAGTAAACATGGCAGGAAAGTGTTGGAAGTTGCTTGATTTTCCACATCGCGTAATGCTAACCTAAAATCAAACAAAATATTATGTTTGTCATTATGGACTTGAATCTCAAACGTAAAGGTGCAGTCATGATCAACGAAAAGTATCTTACCTTTCAGTGGTCACTTCAGGTAGACGATATAATTGGTACGTGAAAAATACTGTACGATGAAAACAACTAAAGCGAAGAAACAGAAAAAAACCATGGTTCCATGGGTAACGTAGGTAACTAAGCAGCTTTGTAGTTAGTTAGGTAGGTATTTAGGCAGGTAGGTAGCTATTGCAAGTAGGTAGTTGGTCCTATTCCTATTTACCTACATACATACTTAGCTAGGCTAAGGGAGGCAGCTACGTATTAGGTACGCAAATAAATAGATGAGTGATTTGGCATGAGGTGCGCAATCCATCTGGTATACTCCAACATCACAAGAGAGAAAGAGAGGTTCGAAATAAACTGTAGCATCGGTATATAGTAACTAGTAAGTATTAATTAAACCAATTTTCTTATAGCTGCACGCAGTACCATGTTATCATTTCAGGATATAGGTACTGTAGGTAGGCAGGTAAGCAGGATGTTTGGTTGGTAAAAGCTAGGGAGATCAAGATTCAAAGACACAGCTGAATGCTGGTACGGTACATAATGAGTAATATTTCCGTACTAAAAAAATGTGCAAGCCTTACCCTGACAAAGCGAGGAACTGTAAAACAATCTCATTACAATGTCTGATATCAGTCTGTTCATGCTGTAAGTCATATTTTCGAACCACGGTGGGGTCGACAGCGATTGGTGGGTTACCATGACGGTCGATAATTGTAGGGAACTGGGCACTAGTCAAACGAGCATGTCCAGCGCGTGTCAAGGTCGACGCACCCCTGATAAACAAAAATAATAATATTCTGTAACATCTTCCAACATTACCCAAAACAGTGCTCAAGCGAGGCCAACACATTGCATCCAACAATGCTGGATGTTAGACCAAGATATTGGTCTCGTTTGGTGGGCCAAGATGTTGGTCTCGTTTGGCCTTAAGGTGGCTCCCTACAGTTGTTTAATAAGCATGGGACTGGTAACGTCAGCAAAAATTTCATTTGACCGCGCAAGGTTTGTAATAATTTTTTTCCTTCGGTCAATTTTTCGGAAATTCTGTATTTTAAAGGTACAAGTAATTTATTGTAATACAATCAAATTTTAAAAAATTCTATAAAACAGTTTTTGTGGAACAAATTTCGCGTAATATCTCAAAACCTGAATTTATAACTCCCCTAATTTATCTATAACTCCCTTAATTTCTTCCACTAGGTATTCCATTTACAAGTTTGAACCTCTCTAATATAATGCGTGAAACTTAAGTAGCAATAAATATTTCAGAACCTTGAGTACATAAATACCATTCTAATGTCGATTTGGGGCCTGACAAATATACCTGGTAACAGTCGGTCCTGGTGGTAAGATCGGACGATGTTGGGGCGCTGTACCCGTAGCGCGGATATCCATTATTGGGCCTTGCGACGTGGGATGTTCAAGTACCTGGTGACAGAAACAATTATTGAATACCTCCGTCTCTTGAGTATATAAATAGCGGACCATTTATACTCTTTATATACTGTAGTAGGGAGACGTTGAACTGATATTCAGTCATTTGCTAACACAACTGCAGGGGGAAACACAGGAAAGGCGTGACTCTACTCTCATAAATTCTGTGCTGTAACACTGATCAGCCAAATTTTGAGAAAATATTCTAGTCATGCATGATCCATGAGCAGGGGCATCTTCACATTGTTGGTGTTGACCTCTACAGTCGACAAAATTAGAAGCTATACTGCGATTTGAGATCATAACTGCGTAACTACGGAGTATTCAAACTATCAATTACATACTGTATGTATGTCCGTCATGCTATACGCGCTTAGAGGTCGAGGTTTTGCAGTTTTGAGTTTTGACTTTGAAAGAACAACCTTAATTGAATTAGCTGTATACACTAGGATGATGTCAGTGAATGCTATAAGGGTAATATTCGATATTCGGAAAGGTATAAGGGCAATATTTTTTAAATTATTGCCTTAACCACTACAACAATACTGTACATACCATAGGTTGTCGATGAGGTGGAAAATCAGAAGTAAACGATATTCTACCATCACTCATGGATTCCATCGTTTGACAGGTCTTGAAATCACCAGGGATACCTTGTCCTCCAAATGTACTGTTTGTCTCGACTGTCCCTACAGATCCCAGGGCTGAATGCAGCCTTAGGTTAGTGGAAGCTTTGGATTCAGGTCTCCTCTGCTCTGACTTGCGTTTGGAAGTGAATCGAAACCGTATGGTATCTTCCGAAATCTTCAAATAAATAAAAATGTGCTATATAATATATGTATTTAAAACACTAGGGATTTACACACGCATTTTAGCCTTCTACCGCTCTTTCGGAAGATGATTGGTTTTAGTAAAGTCACTTCCCCACTTCCACAAAAACCCCTCACCCCCGAAAATTTTTCATTTTGTCTCCGCGAAATAACATTTCCGCATTCAGACAGCACTTTTAAACAAAACTATAACCGTTTTAAAACATTAACAATTAGCCTTTTCCAAAAGAGATCACAGTGCACTTCTGGATCGTTTGGAGAACAAAATGTATGGAGACAGGCGTCAAATATGTGAAAGAGTAGAAGTATCAACTTTTAGACGACAAAAATAAATATCTCCTTTTTACATTAAACATTTAATTTAAGTGTGTGCTGCCATATTTCTTGTCCCTCCAACATGGGAATTCACGATATCATTGAACCATTCACAGAAATTTCATTGCATCTTAAACTAAGTACAGCACTATACCTCTTTCCCACTTCGACTTACGCCAGTCCACGTCAGCACGTTGCCAGGGTGATAGTGATGTCCACCCTGTAAGGTCAAGGTCACTGTCCCTTCATCGATAAGACCATCCTTGAATGGTTCCCAGACGCCTTCGCGGACGCAGACATTGAAGCTTTTTGAACGAACAAGGCTTCCGGTTGGTGAACTGGCAGTGCTTCTCCATGAAGTCTAGGAATTACATAATTAATTAATACAAAGTCTAGATCCATGAACAGAGTGAATATGGTGTCACACATTGAGTTAATCTATATAGGGCTGTCTGTTGGTATATATCACACTCTTACTGGGCTTCTAGGGAGAACAGTTTAGAACTGATAGAGCTATTGAGTAGAAATAAAATGTGTTCCAATTGACCTAGCTGACGAGAATCAGTTTCTGTTGGTGGACTTTGACTGTGGTCGTCCTTCTGCAATTATGTGAACTTACTATACACACATTACAACATATCATGTATTAACTTTACCCTCTTTTTCTTCACGCCCGAGTCACCAGTATTATCAACGACCACAGGCTTCGCAAATTCTTCCGACATGACGTAGTTGAGTTGAAACACGATCGCAAACAATTTGTTGGTAACAAGTTCAGACAAATTCAGTCGACTTCGCAAGACCAGTCTGGTTATGTTTCCTGGATGAAAATGGGAGTAAAACGTTATATAATTATTCTTAAGTAGGGCTAAATTTACAGAATCGGTAGAGATGGAATATTTTATTGAATTCATTTTAGGGTTGCACCCTCCACTCCATAAGAAAACGAAAACGACCATTCTTTAAATATCGAAATTTCCCTGAACCTTTTGGTCAAAGAAAGTGAACCTTATTTTTAAGAAAACAAAACAATATAAGCCAATAGAAAATGTGTCCAGTTGATGTCCACCTCAACTAGCTTTTGCTATTTGTGGACTGCAATAGTTTTATTCTTATTTGTAAAAATATTCAAATAAAAGTTGAAAAAAAGTTGAAGTTGAATTCTTTACTTGGTTGTAACATTGCCTGGCTTTCAGATATATTAATGCATTTCGCAGTACAGCACAAACTGACAGTACAAATTAAAGACATTACGCCAAAGTCCTACCTTTGAGAGAAGACATAGAGTTTGCTGTGTTTCCCATCTTCACCTGTCCGGCAAATTCAGGTTCCAAGACTACAATATGCGGTTTACTGACAAACGTCCAACCATTGTGTACTCCCACCTAGAACGTGGTTAACCCAAACATGATTTGTTGCCTAATGTCAAATTCTTGCCTAATTGCCCACTATTGTAACTTTAGAAGATCTTTTGCTATTTCAGCCCACTTGTATAGACAACTTTGACCACAATAGTTTCTTTAAAAATTAAGCCTAGTTTACACCATCAAAGTTTGAAGTTTCTGTGATCACAGTAGGAATTTTGCATCGGTAAGTTTTGCAGTTTGTGAGATTGTTTGAGGAAATGACTCAGTGTTTAACATTAAGTCAGTCCCCTCAAACATTTCTTACAAATCCTTCAAAACTGATACCTGTAAAAAATTCCTACTGTGATCACAGAAACTTTGATAGTGTAAACCAGCAGACCCTAGTCAAAGTTGCACCACCTTACACAGTCTAAGGCTGTGCCAAAAATTACATCATTATTTTAAAATGTTCAAAATGAAATAAAATCTTCGACTGCAAACCTGTAATTTTCTTTCAACAATCTTAACACTGTTAACATCTTGGACATTGCTCTATAACGGAATTTTTTATTACTTTAGCAATATTAAAAAATCTTAATTTTCAAAAAACAAATTTTTGAAAACGATTATTCGCACGCTACCTTCAACAAACGGTCAGCATTAAGATCATCAATCAAATCTTTCTCAAAATCCTCAATCGACGGTAAAAAATTCACGTGGAGCTATCGAAAATTGAGCGAGTTAATATGTAAGGAAAATCTAAACATTATGTAAAAATCTTAAATCTTATAAATCATCTTTGCTACCTTATCAATAAAGGACATAAAAGTCTTCTCAAGACGGGGCTTATATAAAATATCGATAATGCCATTTGCTAAAAAAACAAAGATAAATCAGTCACTTGCTTGCATTATATAAAATATGAATCAACGTTAGAAATACAGATCGATGTAACAGATATTTTAAATTAATCAAAAATAAATAACATGTTGCTCTAAATTGTTGTCAATTGAATACTTCCGGAATATCTTCCTTTTCTCTGCCTTCGTTCTTTCATTCTTTCTTCTTTGAAGCTTTGTTCTTCCATCCTTATTCCACGTTCCCATCGATATTTCATTTCTATAATCTCTCATCCTATCTTCTTTCCTTTGTCCCCTCCCTCCTTCCATTAATTCATCCGTCCATCCATATATTCATCCATCCTCCCTCCTTCCTTTCTCCTTTGTTTGAGACTGTAAATTTTCGACTTT